>JAJHUR010137294.1:0-53247 GCA_027495735.1 Lutjanus campechanus | reverse complement strand
AAACTACTACATCCATGCTCTCCTACCAGCCACAGTTTTCATAGTTTTGTGTGTTTCATTTCGTGTTTAATGTTTGTTTCCAAATCAGCTTGTTAGTTTCCAGAGTGGGTTTGCTTGTTTCAATTTAGTTTTTAATGTTTTATTAGTTTCAGTATTTGTTTTAGTTTCTTTAGATTTTGTCTGGAGCAAGATTAAGTAAGTTAAGAATAAGTATGACAATACAAAGACTTTGTGAAGACACTGGACTCACAGTCGTGCCGACATCCCAGTTTCAAAGAACATATGCACAAATGCCTTGTCACGATTGTTATTTTTCATTTTTTTTAAATTATTTTTACACCTAGTTTTAGTTTTTAGTTTATTTTTAGTTAACTATAATGCTATGCTACAGTTACCAGCAAATTTTAACCACAGTTTTGGCTGACTTTCTCTCTTTGTTTTTTTGTTTTTTTTCTTCTCACAGTTACGCCGTCATTGCGTTTGGCTGTGCCAGCTGCCCAAAGATCACCTGTGGGCGTGAGGGCTGCGGGACCGAGTTCTGCTACCATTGCAAACAGCTCTGGCATCCCAACCAGACATGTGACACCGCACGGCAACAAAGGGCCCAAACCTTCCGACTCAGGAGTTTCAGGTCCTCCTCCCTGAGCTACAGCCAAGAGAGTGGAGCTGCAGGTAAACACACCTGCATGTTTAGCATACCGATGACCTTTTTTTTTTAGCATCATACTTGTGCACAGATGAATCCACAGCATAAAATACAAACTAGACCTGTAACAATTAGTTGATTAATTGCTTAATTGTCAACTATTACATTTATCTCCAAATATTTTGACAATTAAATAACCGTCTTTAGTCCTCTGTGACAGTAAACCGAATATCTTGATCCACATTTCTCAACATTTTCTGACATTTTATGGACCAAACAGTTAATCAGTTAATCATGAAAATGACTGACAGTTTAATCAGTAATAAATATAATCATTCGTTGCAGCCCTAATACACTGTAAATATTCATCAACAGCACTGTATGGAAAATGCTTCTTTTCCTTCCCCTTAATCAACATCCTCTAGGAGACGACATCAAGCCGTGTCCTCGCTGTGCTGCCTACATCATCAAGATGAATGATGGGAGCTGTAATCACATGACCTGTGCTGTCTGTGGCTGCGAGTTTTGCTGGCTCTGCATGAAGGAGATCTCTGACCTGCACTATTTAAGGTGAGACAAACACAGAGTAGATAAAAAATGCTCATTTGCCCTCAGTAGTTTCTACAGTTGTGTTGTGTGCGAGAACCGACCGTATAAAAAGACAGGAAACATGTGGAGCCGTCTCCACATGTTTCCTGTCTTTTTATACGGTCGGGTTTGACATAGAAGAAAGGTCGTCAGCCAGTGCGAATTTCAGTTTTGTTTTGAGTGAGAAAGTTCATTCTTGACTTTGGAAATAGTAGCTCAACAAGAAATCATCTTAACTCATGGTCATATTCAAAGATGTTTACAGAGCTTTCAATTTCAGTTTTTAATTTAATTTGGTTTTTGATGTTTTTTTTAAATCAAATATTTGTAGTTTTTGCTACCTAGCTTAGTTTCAGATAAAAACTTGGCATCTCAGCATTTGCTCCAGTGAGCATTATGATGATAGGAATAAACAAAATCATTGTATGTGTTAGTATTCATTGTGGAATTATGACTCATGTTTCGTAGTTTATCATCTCTCTTTTGCACTCATAGTCTGGAGGTAGTCAGAGATCTGAAATTGAATGATTTTATTCAAATGAAGTTATTTTTAGAAACAAAAAGTAATTGTTTCAAGGTGTTTTTTTTTAATTCTTTCACATCAGTATATACCTCTTTATGCATGTTTCACAGAGTGGTAACGGGTCCCTAACATCTACTAATAAAAAGCCTTAAAAAGTATTATAGTATATTAAAATAGTCTTAAATTCTGTTTGGGAATGTCTTAAATATGTATGTGTAATTTATCTTTGACAAAATCAACAAGAATTCAGTTCAAATGCTGTTGTTGTCCTGTTGCAGTCTTATAGATTTTTGCTATTCATGTCCACATACTTTGTGGCCTGTTGACCACTGCCACTGACAAGCTAGCTAGTTAGCTAACAAACACTCCATTTTCTGTGGGTTAGTGGGGTTAAGGGTTAAGTCCCATTTATGTCTTTGCACTTGCTGATGTTTAGTTTTATTGCAAAAGTGGCCTTAAACTAAATTAACATAGTGGTATTAAAAACTTAAATTTAACTTGTAGATGTTGTTTCAGTCCCTGGTGACTGTGATACACATAGACATGCTCTCTCTCTTTATTTGCTCTGTTTACCCATCTCATCCCTCCCTCCAATCCTCTCAGTCCGTCAGGCTGCACCTTCTGGGGGAAGAAGCCCTGGAGCAGAAAGAAGAAGATCCTCTGGCAACTCGGCACATTGGTGGGAGCGCCTGTCGGCATCGCCCTCATAGCTGGCATTGCCATCCCTGCAATGATCATTGGAATCCCAGTCTATGTGGGCAGAAAGGTGAGAGCTGACGCCAGATGGCTGAAGAATGGTATGGAACAATAGTGGTTAAAACCAAAATGTTTACTCAGATAGATGGAAAACATGAGGGGAGACGTTGAAGAGACGACGGCTAGCGGTGTAGTTCCAGGAATTTTATTTTTAAAGGTAATTAACGGTGATCTTCCTCCTCAGATCCATAATCGCTATGAGGGCAAGGACATCTCTAAACACAAGAGGAACTTGGTAATAGCTGGTGGTGTGACACTGTCTGTGATTGTGTCGCCTGTGGTCGCAGCTGTCACTGTTGGTAAGAAAGAGGGCTGTTTTTTTTTTTTCTTTTTTCACTTTCTTTCCTTCACCATCTGTTTCCAGACAAAATTTAAATTATTTAAAAGAGTGTCTTTGGTGGGTCACTAGTATAAAACACAGTATAAAAGCATCATCCAGGGTTTGGAAATTGCTTTCAGCTGTGTAAAAGAGGGGTATGCGGTGTTTGGAAATGAATATGCTATTGACCCTCAAGAAAACTATCACTGAGTGTGTGTTTACATTGTGTCTTGTAGGCATCGGTGTCCCCATCATGCTGGCTTACGTCTATGGAGTTGTCCCGATCTCATTGTGCCGGAGCGGCGGCTGTGGAGTGTCTGCTGGAAATGGCAAAGGGGTGCGAATCGAGTTTGATGATGAAAATGACAACATAGGTAGCGGGGCTGCAGCCACAGGTGAGAATCTCTAACTGACGAAAAGAGAGACGAACAACACAGTAAAGCAATGCCACTGATTTGTTTATGTGATCCCAGGAGTATGCAGAATGTAGGTCCACAACAAAAGGCACAACTTAAACTTTAGCTTTATTATTGCCCTCAAGTGGAAATGTGTCTTAAGAGTGAGATGAAACAGACTTAAAAATAAAATGCATAGTAAAAATGAGCCCAATCCACTATGCAAACTCACATTAAACACTTTACATCAGGTGACATCCAACTATGTTCCAACAAATCTCAACAAACCATGAAACATATCTGACAACTGGAAACACATGAATATCAATAAACCTGCTGCATTTCTGTTTGAACTTTTGTTGCTTGTATTCATCTCACGCTGATTTGTTTTCTACCACTTTTACTTTCTTATTAACTTCAGTCTTTGTCAGTGCCAGTCAGATATCTTTGGGAAAACTAAGTTATTCTTATTAGAATGACCCCTATTTGATTATATATTATAAAAATTTACTTCCCTTCATACACGAGCCATGTTTCCATGTAACTGTCAAACAAATCGGAAACAAACTTTTGAAATGTTGCAAAAAAGAAAATGCTAATTAGGCACATTACCACCCATTAATTCAGAGCAGAAAAGCTAGGCTGCGGCGTAGTTTAGTCAAAAGTCGGCAATATAAGCATATTAGCTACATTACACGTTTGTTATAAACAGAGTAGAAAAAGAGGTCACAAACTGGAAACAAACCGTTTGTTTGCCGACCGCCAACAACAACTTTGAAGCAGAAGAGACAAAAACAAATCGCCTTGGCAACCTGTGAGAAAACAATGACGAGAGGTCTTTCAGTTGGGCAAGTTGTAAGCGTGCTTCATCTTCTACAGTACTTCTCTCAGAACAGAAGCTGATCAGTTATCAGTTAGCTGCGTGTTTCCATCTCAACTCTTTTGCAAAAAGGTAAAGACTTTTGCAGAATTTAAGGTTTTTTTTGTTTGTTTTTTCAAATTTTGCCATTTCCATTAAGCTTTTGTTATACAATGCTTTCAGAATGCTCAGAAAATTTTGTTGATAGAAACATAGCTTGTGCTGTAGACCAATTATTATTTTTATTATATAGATATATTATTGGCACAATCTGCACAGCACCTGAATATTTGGAAAATACCAGCAGCTTTTTCTAGAAACCACAGTGCAAAGTTTGTGGTGTGTACTGACACATTTGTGTTCATGCACCACTTGTTTGGCTTGCAGAAGTACACCTACACCTGTCAGTGCCTGTGTGTGTACATATATATTATTCATAGTCCATGGAGTGCTAAAACAGTTGATGTGAGACACGTGTGTGATGGCGTGAATGACTGGCACAGTGTCAGTGGTTTTTCCCGTCAGCGTGCATTTGTCATTGTCAAACCTGTCGGCTGTGTGAGGTCGAGCTTGTCGTGCTTTCCCACGAGGCGTTCAGGGAGATGGATTGTGTTTCTCAAAGCTTCTGCCAACACTGCCAATGATAATTATGAATGCAAATGACAGCAGGGGCTTTGACCTTTCCAGGAACATAAGGTGTGAGACTTGATGACACATTTTCACACCTATGATGCTATCAATCTGTTGTTTCAGGATGAATTTAAAAGTCAGTAAAGTCACTTTAAAGGGCCCTGACTCCTGTTCCTGCCCCAGCTCTTCATGGCTAAATTTATATTTCCCTCCTCCTCTTTTTTTAACTTCTTTCTTTCTTTTCTTTTCATTTCTCCAAGCCAAATTATTCTTTCCGTAACAGAAATTATGTGCCCAACTGTTTTTGTCTGTCAGAGCTGTCTGTAAATGAAAAAAAAAAAAATTACATTTCTTGTTCCCGCTTTTCTCCGTAGACACGACCTCAGTGGCAGAGACACGGCTCAACAATCCCAGCCTTGGAGACGGGGCAAGTGTTGGCGGTCTGACGGGCCTGAGCCTCAGCGTCAGCGGGAGCCACATGGAGCGCTGCGGCATGAGCTCCACTCAGCGGGACAACATGAGCGACAACGCCAGCACCACTGCCCTCGCTGGGACCAGTATCACCGGCAGCCTCTCCGGCAGCTGCTACAACAGGTAACAGACTTGTGCTGGATGATCTCTGCATTGCTTTAAATGTTTTATTGAGAAAACTGTCGCCAAAGAAAGGTACTGGATGAAACCTAAACTGTACTATTCGACCTTAATGGATACATTTTGTGGTATTGTCCTGGAAAATCTTTCTGCCGTTGTGTTTTTTTAATACTGGATAAAGCAAACATATTTTATATTTGTGTCAATTGTTATTTCCAGGATGGAGGTGCAGGTTGATGTGCAGAAGGAGCGCTGCAGTCTGAGTGGAGAGTCAGCCACCGTCAGTCTCGGGACAATCAGTGACAACGCGAGCACAAAAGCCATGGCAGGATCCATCCTCAATGCCTATATGCCTCTGGAAAGGTCAGCAGTCAGAACGTACTCATCCTACGTGTTGCAGCAGCACATGTCTGACCTGTTTTATTTTTTTTAAAGAAAACCTGTCCCTGTCCTAGTTTTTTTTAGTACCTTTTGCCAGATGCCCTGTGGTCAAATTGTTTGAAGGAAGGTCATTGTGTATTTTTATCAGCATTTACTGCATGCTTTCTACCTTTGAAGGAAACGATGCTGCAAGCCTTTGAAAACAACTTTGGGGGGTAGTTCAGGTTACTCGAGTTATTTATGGAATTGTTTGTTCTGTAGTCAAAAGTAGGAGTGGTTGATTTTTAACCCGTTGATGTCCACAGTGGAATATTTTCATTTCCTTGAAGCACAAATCCATTTAAACAGATCACATTGGTCAAAGTATACAACAAAGGCTACAGCAAGGTTTTCTTAACATTTTTTTTTTTTTTAGTTATTTAGTTGTAACAACTACATGTAGCTGATACAGAAATGTCTGTATCTCAAAACCTACAAGGAGTTATATCAAATTCTTATCACTGGTTTCAAAATAACTCAGGTTTCAATAATATTTGCTTTAATCTGGTGTAAATCTGATATTCAACATGTCATATGAATGGTAAATATATTTTTGTGTGATTTTTTGTTGTTGTTGTTGTTGTTTTAAGAAAAACAACTTTGTCTAGCAATTAAGGCATGATAAAAAACATTTTAATTTTGTCACAGGCAGCTACATGTCTTTGACAGTTTTCACAGCAAATTTTGTTTTCACCTTTAACCTAAAAAAAAATCTGTGGGGCTTTTCCTTGACATACTAAATATAGATGTTAATCTTTAAGGGGTTGATAACATGGTTCCCAGACATTTTTCAATAATGTACCCCCTTTGAAATATTTTTCAGCCAACTTATTATAGATTATTATTATTATTTTAGGAATTATGCAAGATTTTTAAATTTTTAAATTAATATTTTTTAAAAATCCCAGGTAGCTCCTGTAGTACTCCACAGTACCTCTAGTGTGATACAAGTATCCCCGTTTGAGAAACACTGAGTCAGTGAACAAATGAATATGCATGATAGATGCCAAAGATCAGCTTTGATCAGACTAGACTTCTTTTATTGTTAGTTAATTTTGAGTTGTTTTATTTTGCAGAGACAACAGTCTGGAGGTTCAGGCAGACGTGGAGTCCAAACAGGAGAAGGTGAGGCACGGCAGCGCCAGCAGCAGTCTGGATGAAGCCAGCTGTAGCAGCAGCACCGCCGGCCTTAAAGGTGCTAGCGGCGGCACATGCTCATGCACCTCCGCCTGCTGCTGCGTGCAGCACGACAACCACTGCTGCCCCTCGTCGCCCTGGTCAAAGGAGCCCTCTACCTCAGGGGGCAAGAAGAGCAAAGGAAAGCTTTGGAAAAGAGCGAGCAGCAGCTGCAGCAGCAAAGGAGAAACTAAAATTAACGAGACACGTGGAGACATGGATGCTCAGCTCCTGGAGCAGCGCAGCACCAACTCCTCAGAGTTTGATTCGCCGTCTCTGAGCGGCAGCCTGCCCTCAGTGGCCGACTCGCACTGTAGCCACTTCTCATCTGAGCTCAGCTGCTCAGACCCTGAAACCTCACGACCAGTGCATCCACCCTGCTCCGCCCCAATGGAACACCACCCCGCCGCCACCTTCAACGACGTCACCATCACGCCCATGCCCGAGGTGGAGCACGACCGCCTGGAGCATTATCCACCTCAGAGTAGCCACACAGCCTTCAGCCACCGCCTGCTATCGTCATCTCCACCTGCTTCACCAAAAGAGGGAAGCAGCGGGACGTTTCTTTACATCAGCGAGGAGGGTGGAGGCGACATGGAACCAGAGAAACACGAGAAAATAAAAGAGAGCACCAAAAACACTGCCGCACAGCCTGTAAGCCCAGCAAGGAAGCGCTGTATACAGACAGACATCTAACAGAACTCTCCTCTTCTTCTTTGGCTGCTAGCTCAGTCAGCCTTATCACCTAATTTCACTCTTGGTTAAGCTGGTGGTCAAGTTTAAGTCTAATTAAATTTTATTCTGCTGTGGAGGCAGGAATATTACATGAATGTCAGTCTATACAGTTACAGAGGGGGGTCAAGGTCTGAGATAGAAAGTGATTTTTTTTGAATAAAGTGAACAGGAGCACAGTAAAGTCAGAGCAGACAAGTTGATTCTGTTCTTCAGAGACAGAACGAACAGATGTGTGAAGCAGATGTTTCAGCCAGGTCAGCAGGTAGAGTTGAATGTATGTGGACAGGTGTCAAGTATGTTATCAGGGTGGTGTGATACTGCAGAAAGTCCATCCAGCTGTTATGATGATCTGACCCCTGAATGATTTTCTTAAGCTCAAGATCTTTTTCCTGATGATTAAAAAAAAAAAGAAAAGCGCAGAACTGATCAAAGCTGGATAGGAAGAAGTGGAAATGTTTTCAACAGTAAGTTGAGCTGCTATTTCAAAGCCTGAACTTATTCGCCCTTGTGACATCTGGAAATATCTGTTTTTCTTTGGGGGTTTGCATGAATCAGGGATGGATAATATGTCATCACTGTGGTCCACCGCTGTGCCACCACCAAGTTCATTCTGTGACTTCTTAAAAAGGCATGAGAAACACCACAGCTAAAGGATTGTTGAACCTACAGTAAGAGGGACCAGTCCGTACAGTAGCAAATTCTATTTTTCCATAATCATCTATAAGAAAAAATATTATTATTGTTGTTGCTTTTTGTTTAAAAATGTGACTCCTTTTTTTGTGCTTTTGTCTTTTGCTTATTTTTATTTTCCATTTTGGGAAAGTTGGTTTTAATGTTGAAGCCCCGTGTTGGGTCCAAACTTTTTAGTATAATTGGGTGAGATAACTCAAACTGTAGCCTGTCAGTCTTTTTAAAATATTGTAAATTTAACAGGATAGTTCAGATTATGTGAAGTAGGGCTGTATGAGGTACTTACTGATAGTTGATAGTGTGTTATCTACAGTAGATGACGGTCAGCACGGCACAATTTAGAGAGGCAGAGGGGAGTACCAGTACAGAAGCTAAGAAATGTGCTGCTGTGGACAGGATCAGCAACAAAATGGATTTTAGACACCTGTTTAAAAAAGAAAAGGTCCAAAAGGTTGATTCTTTTTTTTTATTAGGTGGCTGTAATATGTTAAAGCTACAACAATGCATTGTTTAGCTCCCTCCTGCTTCTCCAAACTGTGGCCACGCTGATCACCTTCTACTGAAGATAAAACACTGACTATGATGAAGTACCTCATACAACCCCACTTTAAACAATCCAAACTGTCCCTTTAAGACAGTTGCCATCCTACATTGATGTATCCTGACAAGTCCCTGTCTGCACTGGTAAAAAAAAAGAAATTTTTTTTTGTTTGTGGTTGCACCTGTGCAAATGTAACCCAAGTTTTCACTGCAGTTTTTAGTATATCACAAATTTATGAGAAATATATTACAGAAAGGGAATTGTAAGTTAAACATGACAGAAAAAGTTTTGAAAGTGTAGCATTTCTTAAAATTTATAGGGCTTGTTTTAGTAATCAGTCACTAAAACTGGAAAGTCAACCAAACAATATATTTGCAATAAGAAGCTCAGATATACCTAAAGGTGCAATGAGAAACTCGTGTATTTGAGCACATACACATCTGTCGATGATTTATTATTCAGTAGTGAATTTATGATGATTAAGGGTTTGATTTTCCCTCACTTTTATCCAAATCAAAATATAATTTTTGATTCAGAGCTTTGGGTGTATTTTAACTACACTGTCTTTTAAGTTGTTCTCTTAAATCCTTGCAAGTGATTAATGCAAATAATTTTATATTTGTTGGACCCACAGTGCCTTTTGGGAGGAAAATCCTTTGTATAGTGTTTTTATTTTTATTTTCATTTCCTCATTCTGTATGTCTTCAAATGATGAACATAAAAATCATGAGAGAATTAATTATATTTGCCTCATAAAATGCTTGAAACCTGATGCTAAATGCTCACCTTCTCCTGAGTGCTAATGCTAACTGTCCCACTAACTTGTTTAGCCTACCAAAGACTGTTCTCAGGCCACTGCAGATTTAACTACAACACTTGAGTTTATGATACCTGAATGATTTCCTTGTAGAAAACTACGTTAATCTACTTTGAGGTTGAATAATGGCATCTGCAGATCAGAAAAGCCATCGCAATACAGCATTGGATCACATTATTGAAACCTGATTTTGGGGCAGTACTTTAAACCTCAAGACAAAAATGACTTTTTTGGGGGGGTTCATTATTAGGAGTAATATTTTGAAAATTTTTCCCTCGAATATCTAAAATCTGTTCACCTGTGTTGTCGGTCGACTCCTGTTGGCAATAAAACCTTGTTTATCCAAAGCGATCATCAGCATTTTATAGCATCAGACGTTTTGTTCAGCAGCTGTTTTGAATTTCCAGCCTTACCACAGATGACTCTGCTGAGATGTTGTCAACCAGCCGTGCTCAGCGTGAGCCGTCTGGGAGTAAATAGTTGGTCATCAGAGAAGCTGTGGTGTTGACTAAAAGTGTCTCGGTGCACCTCAAAAGCCTCCAGCTGCAGGATAATTTTTCCCACCCTGTTTATGTTCCTTCTGTTAAAATGCTTGTTAAATTCCTGTGAGTTTTATATTATTATTTGAAGACGAGTGCCAGGTCTATTTTCTAACTTGGACAAAATAAGCTTACGCTATTTGAAAAAGTATATATTCCCTAATTATTTGCTTTATAATGTGCATGTAAGTGCATATCCTTACAGAATAAAACTCTCAATCAATCCTCTTGTCTGTATATTTTGTATATTTTCACATGAAACTGATGGGTTGTAAACATTTGAGCAGCTCAGCTTTAACGGGTGCGGTTTAAGTTTATTATGAACATGTTAAAAGTGACTACATTTTACCAATTTAGCCCCAGTGATTTTGTTGATTCCCTCTAGATGCACATTCAGTTTAACCTCACAAAGGGTCTCAGAGACAAAGGCTCATCAAAGCATCCACATAGCAGTTTATTATTTACATGTGCATTCAAACTATTTACATACAGTACATGCTCTTTACATTCCATGAAGCAACACTTCAAGCCTCCTATTGAGTGTTTTTATTTAGTTGAGATTTTTATGCAACAATATAAGCAAAGAAAAAAATGTGTATTATGTAAAATAAGATCGGACGAAGTGGATTAATACACAAATACCTCAAACTGAATGACGTAAAAGTTGTGGCACATTGTGCTGTACAAAGATTTACATTTCTTTGTCTGGAGTATTTTAAAAGGACAAGTGTGGGAGATTTAAAAGAAGGGTATTTAAAGGCCCTGTACACACACACACACACACACACACACCAGTTATTTTGGTTAATTAGACTTCTGTTCCTTTTCACAGCAACCATATTGACATGAATTTAAGTAAACACAGGTGTGACCAATGAAACTAATTAAGGCTCTGTTCCATTCAGGTCAAACAGAGTCAGGGTGCTGCTCTGTTGCACTACATGGAATGGGACCTTAAGTGTCATGAAATTCAGTCTTCTAACTAGAGTGACAAAAGTAATTTGTCCCAAGTGAGTAGCTGACAATCAATCTGTCTTTACAGAGCCACGCAGACCTAAGGGGCGCTCCAAATAGGCAAATTAAGTGGAAACACCTGTGCATGTGCAGCATGCGTCGCTGTAATGTTTTTTAAACCACTGTGAGGATGAGGCTGGTGTGTACAAAAAAGCTAGCTGACCTTACTAGACTTCAGTTGCAAATATTCATCTTGACTCCAATACTCTGCCAAATGACAAGTTGAGGAGTTTGTTCAACCTTTCATGTTGTCTTTGACTGTGAGAGTAGATAAAAGATGGAGATACTTAAAGCAGCTGCACAGAACCTTCATATTTAGTTGATTTTAGAGACTCCGGTCAACAAAAGTGATTGTTTCCACCACAAAATATAATATCAAACATAAAATTATCTAAACAAAAATCTCCTGCTTCTTTTTAAATGTCTAATATACTACTCACTGTCAGAGATGGGCAATATTCATATTAAATGTATTTAATCAATGTATTTAAAAGATGTATTTTGTAATTTGTGTTTTTCTGGACAAAAAAATAAGATGTAATTTGTAACATATGATCCAAGAAATTAGCAGAGCTCAGCTCTTCAATGTGGGGGAGTTAAAGATCCCCTCCAGTGAAAATCATGTCTTTAACCTTGTTAATGTGTCCATGTGGTGTTTATTGTGTGTTACAAGACAAATCAGGAGCAAAATAAGCAGTGAACGTCATGTCTGAGCCAGGTGCAGCTACTTAAGGGTAGGAGTGGGAGTCGGGGGTGTGGAGAGGCTGGTGACTACTTGCAATGTCATGAGTTCTTGAATAGTAAATGAAAACAAGGTGTAGAGCTATATGTAAGCCATTTTAACAAGGTATTGCACTCATTTTGCAAATAAATGAATAAATGAATAAATAAATAAATAAATAAATAATGTCAGATAATTTATCACATCTTGCAGATTTTTTATTGTTTAAAACATCACTGGATGTGGATTTTAGGGTCAGACTCATTGAGGCTACCTTAAAAAATGTGATATTGGTTTTTATAACGGTTTTGTATTTTCAAATTAGAAATTACTTGTATTTACATTTTCTGTACCTGTGTTTTATTTGTACATTTAATGAGCAAGTATCTGTCATTTGTAACGAGATACTTTTTGATATATTTGTGTCCATCTATGCGCACTGTAACTTTACCTGGGAAAATGTAAACAGCGGCTCTACCCTTCAAAATATAATCATAAACAACTTCATCTGATTTCAAGGAGAACCCACCCTGGTGCCAGGCACAAAGAATAACTTCATAGAAATATACAGTCTTCTCACTGATGGTCTTGTTTGCTCATGTAGGTCGTAATGAGTCATCAGTGATAAATTGAGACTGTTGAACCAGTTTAAAAAATCACTGTAATAGGTTTAACTTAATTCAGCCTGAATTTTAGGTGTACTCAGTGGTCAGGGGCTGTTGTCTTAAAGTGACATTTCCCAACCTGCTGCATCGCAATTAATGTTTGTTAAGAGTCTGGACTGTAATCATGTGCATATGTGTCACCCTGCAGATTACTTTGCTTTTGTTCGGCCTTCATGTTTGTTTGATCTTTGCTGAATGGGTGCTATGACGGATTCAGAGCAAATAAAAAGGGTGAAAACGGACATCCTTGTCTTGTTCCTTGTTGCAGCTGGACGGGTTCCCACGTATGGAAAAAGTCACCAAGGATGCATTAAAGAAAAAATTAAAAGTATTTTGATATGAGACTTTCCAAATGTAAATACTGTATATCTATTCACACACAAAGACACACAGTCATCTTGGTTACATTCAAGATTGAACCTGAGACCTACAATAAGTCTTACAGTACGTGATTAAGTAACCTGTGACACTAACTTCAGGAGCTGGAAGTTTACTAAAACAATGAAGTGACAATAATGACTTAAACTCTGAGCTCAGGATTTATAGGGATATTTGAACTAAATCATTATTTTACCTTCTTAATTTATAGTGAAGTCATAATAATTCACTTTAGAAAGTCTTCAGCTGGATCAACATTTTCTAGCGAGTTGTTGGCTTGTCTTTTTTAGTAGCAGCTTTAATGATAATACATGTAAACAATGACAAATGTCTTGAAATAGCTGAAATAGACCTTTTTAAATTCCTTATCTCTACATACAATACAGTTGAATCAGATTCTGTCAGTGATTTTTTTTTGTCATGAGCTCAGTGAACCATTTTGTAACCAAACACAACCTCTTTAACACAAAATAAAGCATTTAATCTTGGCGTATTTCATCCAAACCGTGGTAGAAATCTCAATAAGGCACACATTAATACACTCTTTGTTTCCCCGTGTTACTTATAACAGCGCTCAGCAGCCTGTTACACATGTCTGTATGTACAGTACATTACATCTTATGTGAATGATTTATAGTGCAAGCAGGTCATGAGTACATTGACATTAGCCAAAAGCTGCCCGTTATGTAAGGTAGTGTACTCAGGAGTTATGGTGTGGTTTGCACACGCCGCAGATGGTGCAGAGCTGAAAGAGAGCTGGTCGTCCCAGAAGCCCGTCCCAGGAGTTAATACCAGTCATTTCCATTTTTTACAAGTCTTACTTACTACAGCTGATGGCTTTAAAAGTCATTTCCCTCCATTAACTGGGACAGTACAGTACGTGTCCACACCTGTTCCTCTCTGCTGCCTCCGTACAGCTGCACAAACGTCAAACCTGGAGGAAATTAGCCAAAGTCAGTTGGTGTTTTTTTTTTTCCAGTATATCTTTTATTTTCAGTGTTTTCTCATTGTTTGTCTGTAGTTTTTAATTTTCCAACAACACATCAATAAGTTGATAAATATGTAAGTAAGTTTGTGCTTTCAATGATTTAGCATTTCACTGAAATTTTACTTATATGCTAAATCCATGACGTACAATATTTGCTTCCTCTATCTTGTGGTTGTGTGAAAAAAGAAACACCACACACACACACTGCTCTTGCTCAGCATCACAACTTATTAATTAATCACACTGACGTTTCGGTCCCTCTGGAACTTCATCAAGATTGTTTCCAACAGTAAAATTGTGCAGGATTTTCTTTTCACAAGACTGAAGTGACACTTTCCAACACACCTGCATCTTCTTTCTTATAGATAATGTCTTATCGGAATTTTATTTAAACTAGTAATATCTTATCTCTTGGACATAAAATGCAAATGAGGATCTGAAAAAATCTAAATTGAAGCCATTCAAAGTTTTTTATTTTTCATTTTAAGATTAGTAAATAAGAAAGATGATGAACTAATTATGACAATAAAACACAATCTTTGTGTCTGACAGTGTTGACAAAAAAATGACAAAATCATCCTTTTTCCAAAAATGTTTTGTTGTAAGCTTCCTGGACTTAAACTGAGTTTGTGGATAGGGATACATGTGTACACAAAAAATACAAAAAACTGCAAGGCACTCTCTTTTAAAACAATTAAATTCCTTTATTGTTACCACATGGTCGTGTTAGACCTTAAAATAATTTTAGCAACTTTGCTATCTGCTCAGGTTAGAACATGACCATGCTGTGAGAATAAAGGCATTTTAACTGTTTTAAAAGAGAAAGCCCTGGAGTTTTTTGTAGTTTTAAAAAAAAAAATTTTAAGCAAAAGTCATTGAATTGCTTCTTGAAGAGGTTTGTGTGTGTAGAGCATCTTTTACCCTTGGTGTGTGCGCAGTGCTGTCCATCAGACTCTGTCTCAGCAGGCCCGTCACCACCTCGAGCTCCTGCTCGGCCTCACGAACGTTCGGGTCCAGCTGGAGGACTTCCTGGAGGTCACTGCTGGCCGACAGGTAGTCCTAACACAGATATATGCACACAAACATTATCATTACGTATATGCAAATGTTCCTCTGACATAACTGTTTCAATGGAATGAATGTGTGTGTTTATGTCACCTGTAAACCTTTATAAGCCAGCGCTCGTCTGTAGAAAGCTTTCTTGTTGCTCGGCTCCAGCTGCAGAGCGGAGTCACAGTCCTGTTTGGCCTCTTCAAAGCAATTCAGTTTCAGGAAGCAAATGGCTCTAAAGAAATGGAGAACAGAGGACGAGGCGTCAGAGAAACAGCATGTCCAGTTCTACCATCCAGGATCCTGCTACAGGTGATGGTAAACTGGTATCAGAAGTTGTGGACTGGAGAGACTGGCCTGGTGTTGCCCAGTCTAAAAAAGCTGCATTACTTTGGTCTGCAAATAGAAATTTCTCCATTATGTATAAAGATCCAGATTCATATACATAAATACACAGTCTCTTACAAAACTGGCAGATACTTCTGCAGTCCAAAGAAAGGTGTAGGCTGAAGCTACAGCTTATAATTCATACTCTTACTAATCTAATTAGAACATTTATGTTTAAAATTTGCAAGATCATTTACATGTTTGCAAGATCGACTCCCTGCTCAACACAGCTGGTAAATCTGAAACAACATCCAGACCACAAAAAAGTCATAAAACGAAAGTTAAACTGATTTCATCTTTAACTCATGTCTGATAGTCAGCCAATCATAAGATCTGTTGTAAAAACTAATGGTGGCTGTCTCCAGGTTCACGAGCAGTATTAAATCTGATGGTGCAGACAGTGATAACAGATGCAACAGACTGGAGTTGGCAGGATGATGATGATGATCGTGTGGTGCCCTCTACTGTTCCTCCTATTACACTGTCCATAACAAAGACAATCAGCCAAGTTTATCTGAAGCTCTGAGACAATCTCTACATCTGTCACATTGAATAAGTGTTTTTATAACCAGATAAATAAGATGTAAACATATAATATCACAATAAAATATCAGCTCTGGAGCCACTCCTTGATTTAAAGACAGCAGGAACACTGTTTCTGTTTGTGGCTGCTGTTACATTGTGAGGTGACAAGTATCACTGAGCTTCATAGCATCTCATTAAATAGAAACCTTCAAAATGTAGACACCAAGATGTCCACAGCAAATTAAATTAAATTAGACTCTTTAACCTGTGTTGTACCTATAATACAGTGTCTACTGGCGCCTTTAAAGCACATATTGATTCTTTCAGAGTTTAATTCAGGAGTGACTCAACGTGTTGAAATTCTCACCATTACAAAGATCAAACAATCCGACAATGTGTGCGAGAGAGACTCCAAGTTGCACACTTGGGTTCCGGTGATGCAATGTACTCAAATACTGTAATCAAGTACAAATTCAAGATACTTGAATTTTACTTGAGTATTTCTATTTTATGCAACTTTATACTTCTACTCCTCTACAATACAGGGGCAGATATTGTACTTTTTTCTTCACTACATGTGTCTGACAGCTTTAGTTAACAGTTACTTTTTAGATTACAAATGCACCGTTACCTTGAATAAATTACATATTTCTCTGCTTTTGACCTTAGGTGGAAATATTTGGAATGACACAAATACACAAATAAACCAAATATATAACATATGTCTCACATTTTTAGACATTTTAATGCAGATATGTTACATATTGTAGCTTTCAGCGTTCATGGGTTTGGAAAATTCTCCTACTCCTAAAAACTCTGGTCATTGTCACAATGTTCACAACAGGGCTGTTTCTGACTACACTACAGCCACACTACAAACATGTGATGATCTTATAGAATATCGATTAAATTACTTATATAAAGTATTTAAAATAAAATTAACCTCAAACATCTACAGCAGTAAAATGAAACATACACATTAAGACACAAGGCTCTTACTTAAGTAAGTAACAGTACGAGTGGTACTGACTGTATTGCGCCCTCTGTAGATAACCGGCTCATTCCAGGGTAACAAAAAAACAACAATTCTTATCTTCAGGTGATTATACACGAATGAAAACATACTTCAGAATATTATATTCCTTTTCTGCCATATTCTGCCAATAAATCCCCATATATTGTACACACCGGACCTTTAAGTAAAGGATCTGAATATCTTTTCCACCTGTGGTCGGTTCACACCTACCTGTTTGTGTACAGCGCACATTCGTCAGGTTTTAAGCTGAGACATTCGTTGTACTTCTGCAGAGCCTCCTGGAATTGTCCTTTCTTGACCAGATCATTTCCTTCCCGTTTCAGTAAAGTACATCGAGCCTCTTTTCTTCTGGCTGTTGGCAGAAATCAGAATCAGAAATGAAGGTTTATTGCCAAGTAGATTTTCACATATAAGGAGGCTGTGGTATGTTGGTGTATATTAATAAACAGAGCACAAGAAAATTATAAATAAAGATGAAAGTCTAGAAGCATAAATAAAAAAAATAGAAAGCTGACAATAACAAATACACAGTTTATCAAAACTTTAATGCAAACAGTTATTATAACTATTGCGTTTAAATTATTTTTTTCCCCTGAAATTGGTCATTTTTTTTCTTTCAATAACTGGTGACTTCAGTGTCAGTGGAGGTTATATATATGTTTGACATGCCAGGACAGACTGTACTGAATATTGTTTGTCTTTGAAGAAGCTTTTCCCATCAGTTCAGTTCAGTGGACTTTTTCAGGAGTGATCAATACCTCCATCAGGCTGTCAGCAGCAGCCTGAATGGACCAGACTCCTGCTTACTGAGCTGTCTGCTGTGCTGAGAGAGACACTAAATCTAATGACTTCGGGAAACGTGGACACATACACAGACACACGGAGAGACAAAAAAATGTCTCAGCATGGCTTCAAATCCACACTTGCCGTGCATACATACACTCGGTTATTTTTCCTCTGGACGAGAAGTCAATATCCACTGCTGTGACAGTCGAGCACCTGTCGTGAGTCATACTTTTTGTGTCAAAAACTGCTCTGTAGCTGCGAAACTAAATCAATAAGACAAGCACCAGTAGGCTGGATCAATGGTTTAAATACATAAAAACTGAAAGAGGAATACTGGTTGTTAAATGAATAAACATATTCATCCAACAAAATATACAGCATGTAGAGAACATTTTGTTATATATAAATCCATTTTTTTTACAGAGATGAAGAAGCCTGAAAAAAAGATAAAATACTATCATTAAATCAAAGGTAGTGGTATGTCCTGATTGTGTAATGTCATTTTGTTGACTAAAAATGTATTTTGAGGTCTGAAACAATCACCTGTTATTAATCTGGAGGTTAGATGGCACAGAGTCTGTCCTAAATTCAAAAAAACTGTCAGAAATAATAACACTGCAGTTTAAGAGAAAAGCATGTTGTCATCTAAACCAAAAGTCTGAGGCAGACTCTGTCAGTTTATGATTTTTAATTGTATGAATGTATTTGTTTATGTGTGTCGTGTTAGTAATTGTGAGGAGATGAAGTTAATGTTTTTGCCAAATTATATTTGCTCTCTCCGCTGCACACTGAATGTTGCATTTGAGTAGCCATGTGTCCAACATTTTAATCTGGTTGACTTTTGATTTCAACTGTTGGTGATGAAACAAAATCTCAAATTTAAAGGTTCGACTAAAATTTACTACATTTTTTATCAGCCCATCTTGATGTAAATTATGGTTGTTTAAATTGTTTGTGTAAATTTGGTCAGAAATAGTGTCTTAGATGAATATTTATCACATTACCAGCAAACAAAAATGCCTTTAGTTCAGGAATTAATGGGGAACAACGTGAACACAATATATTATAATTGAAAGTCTAGCCAAACCCTATGATCATGCCTTAAGTTTCCAAGACCACATATTAATGGGAATATTATCAATGGGCTTATCGTGGTGTTGATAATTGGCAAGAAAACTTCCTAAAAACTCCCCAGAAAGGTGGTGCTTCCTCTCCTCCAGGACACAATTAAGTCCTCTGAGTCATTGGAGGTAAAATTGAACACCTGTCTTTTCTTGTCCATCCACAAGCTAGCCAGTGACAAGTGAAGTAAACATTTTAAACACAGATACAGACATGACAAGATGAGTACTGACTGATAAATCAAGGTTACAGCTCTAGTTAGGATTTCTTAAGTTAAGATATGATGTCTGAGACAGGACAGGACACAGTCAGGAGTTTAAGAGTTGCATTTGTAAAAGGAAATAGGAATTTTCCTTATTTAGAAACTTAAATTAAGATTAGACAAGCATTTAGGATTTTTTCTGTATTGAGGCCCCCGATTTCAAGTACGACAGGTCGAGAGAGTGATGCTGTACTGAAAGAGTCTGCAGCTGAGGAAATGCAACCATTTATTACTCACAACACAACCATCTAGAGCAAATAGCAACGAGCCTGGTTCCTTGTTTCAACCTGCACTCAGTAAATCAAAGCAAAAATTTACCATCAAACTAATGTCTTAAGAGTCTATTGTCAGAAGTGCAGAAGTTGGTATTTTATAGTATTTTATCCTTTAAAGGCATATAAATCTGCAGAGACAAAACACGGTCTAACTAACATATATATGAAGTGTTAAACAGTGAAGTCGAACCACTTCCCATCTGTTTCCCCAGCAACAGCAGCGTGCTATTCTAAGATGAGTTCAGTTCTGACTGTTAATGTGCTATAGTCATGAAGTGTTCATATATGTGTGAGAGTGTAAATGTGTGTGTCTGTGCAGGTCAGGTGCTCTATTTATGTACAGTTTAAATCCTTTATATGGAAATTGTATGTGGTGCATACAAATGAAGAAGTCTATGTGCTAGTTTATCTCGCCTATTCACTCCAATACATGTATTTAAATATATTTGAATAAATATATGATCCATGTGGAGTCTTCTGGTCTGTGAGAGCAAGAAACCTGACCTGGATTGTTCCATTACAGCAGCACTACACTGTGTGTGGATCGCCTTCCCTCTGCATTATTGATGATCCACCCAGACACTCACACACACACACACACACACACACTGACATCAGGGATGCTTCCACCTCTGCTCAGCATATACACACTGACTTTCACCAGCTGACTTCTGCTGCTGCTCCCCTTACTTATTATATTACTCACAATTCATTTAAGCAATATTTTAATGAATAATAAACAATTTTTGTCCACATAAGAAGAAAAATATTAAGGTGCCAGATTAATTTTATGTCAGAGCAAGAAAATATGTCTCCTTATGTGTGAGTTAAGGGGGGAAACTAGGAGGTTTTATACCACTGACACATTGTTTTTTGAAAAAGCACCATCTAACACCCTGAGAGGAAGTGATGTCACTGACCTTCCTCCTGTGCAGCCCTGGCAGCTCGGGCTTGAGCCACTTCTATGCTGACCGGCTTCTCTCTGTGTTGCTGCTGGACAGACAGAGGGACCACAGGGATCTCTGGAAGTTTCTCTCTCCACCCAGGTCCATCCTGCTCAATGAGCAGCTTGGTGATCCTAGCAGGAGACACACAGAGGACAACATAAAGTATGAGCATGAGAAGTGTTTGGTAATTTGCAGGATTAACTCTGCTGGTTCCACTGCAGGGTTCGTTAAACTTTAGATAAACTCTTAGTGAAAAGTTAAAGTGAAAAAATGCGCATGCATACATAGTTTCTTTTTTTCTTCAAATGCTAACGTGTAAAAACTGGAGTCACATTGTCAAAACTCCTCAGACTGTGACTGTGTGGACCACACTGAGAGTCATTTTTCATTGATTTCACACAAAATGCATTCATTGATCACAAAATCCATGAACTTATTCATTCATCCATTTATTCATATTCTACCATCTACAACTGTTTAAAAAACATTCAAAGGATGTCAAATTGTGTGCATTTCTGTAATAACCATATTGAAATATGTAGAAACTTTTAGCAAAATATTTACAATAAAATGACAGTCAGAACTGTACAGTCTGAATGATTATACTATATGAGTATAATCAGTGATTAAAGTTCATCATTTATGTAATGTTCCTGGTTCTTAGTGTTTCAGGTCAGTGTGTCCAGAGTGACAATATATGAAGTGTTTTGGTGGTTTGAGTGAGTTTTGATGGTGAGATTAACTGTTAGGCCAAGATGCATGTATTGCTACCAAGTGAAAAAAAACATTTTGTCAGTCTGGATATCCTGTCACCAGAGTCTATTTTTCTCCAAAAAGATAATGCATCATATTTACCACACAGAGACAAAAAAGGAAAACTGACAGGTGTTTTCAGTCTGACAGATCAGACCTTATTACAGGTTGAAATTTAGCTGAGCTGTTTTTGAGTACAGTGCAACACAACTAACAGGAGATTTAACTGGACATCAATAGGCCTTTTTCGCAGCAGATATTTTGACTTGTCATAAACGTGTGTTACTAATATCACTAACAATGGCTCCTTTCTATTCAAGCGTTCCCGTAAACCATGACAGCGTGACAGTGTCCTCTGTGAAAAAGATAAGCGAGTAGGTGAACACACCTGTGTGGTTGGACCGGGAGTGAATAGGCTCTTTAAAAAATGAACACATGTAGCTGTTTCACACACACACTAATTCTAAGCATGTTTTGCATCTGTAGTAGATTCAGACTGGAATAAGGGACAAATAAAGTAAAACTTGTTGTGTGTTGGTGATGAAACAGCTCCACAAACACCACAGAAAATAAATTAGTATATAAAAAAATACATTTTGGACAAACATTTTGCTGTCTCTTCGTGGGGTTTTGATTTGTAGTGGCATTCTAAAGAGCTTTATTGACAAATGTATGTTTAGTTCTTCTACACAAACTGCACAGTACTTTAAATATTACAAACTGCATACAGTTAGTATATGGTATGGACTTGGCACAGTGTCCTTGTCTCAACTTAACATGTGTTGTTGTGAAGGGATAGTTCAGATTATTTGAAGTGGGGCTGTATGAGGTATTTAACGTTACTCAGTGTATTACCGACAGTAGATCATGATTCACTGATTTTGCCACTGGAATTTGGTTGGTTTGGAGAGAACAATGTTTGGCTCACATACAGCCATCTCCAGAGAAAAGCAGTGAAAATATTCTATATATGGTGTAAACTTAAACTGATAAGAATGTTTGTAAAATATTTTCTGGCCTTTTATGCCTTTACTTAGATAGAACAACCTAAAGTACAACAGGAAAGGGGGAAGTGGGGGTATGACACGCAGCAAAGGGCTGCAGACTGGACTTGAACTCCGGGCTGCTGCAGAGGACTCAGCCTCAGTACATGGGACACACGCTCCACCAACTGAGCCATCAGGGTGCCTTAGGTGGGCCTTTTTTAAGTGGCTAAAATACATTTTGTTGCTGACCTTATCCACAGCAGTTCACTGCTTAGCTTCAGTCTACTGTAGGTGCTGCACTGACTATCAATAAATACTTTGTACAACCCCATGTCAATAATCTTAACTATCCCTTTAACCTGGGAAAAGGCACACTTGGTCTTAAACACTCCTGGGCTGTGTTTCTTCAGCCCCACAACTGGTTTCTTGCATTCTTGCATGTTGTATGGCCCAGTCGTTCTTCGTTTCTTTGACTGAATGTAAATGTACAAACTCTACGGTCTTGATGGCATGTGATTAATAAATTCCCCAATCCTTATTAACAGCAAGATACCAAATATACTGCACGGCATGCTGGGAGAAAAGTCTATAAAATGATGGACACCTGAGTATTTTCATTTTAATGCCATAAACGCTGCCATAAAGAGAATGATAAGAAAAGCTACATAAAGACTCCACTGTTTCTTATGTGCAGTTTAAGTGTACATGGAAGACATGTAGTAATTAACTTGTGATTGCTTTGGATGATCCAAAAGACTGGTTAAGGGAATAACATGCTGAGTGAGATTAAGAATTTAAACCATTATAAACTACTTATAAGACAGTAATGCTACTGATGTTCCCGAATAATCCTAATATAAGTTGCAATGTAATTAGTAAACAGGTGGATAATATCTATAAATGAAGTCATTGGATATCATGTTTTTAGATGATTGTATTGTCAGGAGCTTGTCTTGTCTGTGTGTGTCTCCTCTAGTCTTTGCTTGTTTATATTGTAATATTATGTGTTATGTGATGGTGCATGGGGGCACACACGCACATGAGGAGAACATGCAATCTCCGCGCAGAAAGGCCCTGCCCCAGCCACAAACTCACCAGCCTTCTGACTCAAACTCAGAACCTTCTTGCTGTGAGGCGACAGTGCTAACCACTGCACCACCGTGCTGCCCACTGTAGTTAATAAGGATCCTGATTTTCAACTGACCTGTGGACGCTGTCATGAGCAGCCTGCACCCCGGTGTCTATCTGCAGGACCGTCTTATAATCCACATAGGCCTGTCTGTAGCGCTCCAGTGACTCATAGGCCATAGCTCTGCGCAGCAGGGGCTTCAAGGAGTAGGGCTGCAGCTCCAAAGCCCTAAGAGGATCAGAGAGGCACACAGACAGAGGATCAAAGTGTCTACACCTGCTATGCACAGGTTTAATCTGTAGCTCTCCATTCATAAACATGTGAGTGAGTATTTTACTGTCAGACAGAGGGATTCCTGCAGCCTCCTGACACCACAAACAGTATTTATTGCCCGGACATGTCATTCACTTGTGTGCGCACACTGTGACACCACACACACCCAGTTGAGATGGTGTGCATGCACACATGAATGTGGCTCCAAGCTAAGAATCTACAGTGAAGATTTAGGCTAAAAAAACATGGTGTTAATGACATTTTTCAAGTCAACTTGGCATGTTGGGGCTTTAGGAGACTTGGATTACACCAGACAAGCAATATGGAGGCACTTTATGTTTTCTTTCTTTTGTATCTAAGTTGTTTAGGAGATTCTGAGATTCTGTTTTCCTGTAAAACTCCAGCAGTGTTTTGTGGACTAAAAAAACTAATGATAATGATTGAATTTTCATTTTTGGGTGAACCTTCCCTTTAAATCTGGCAGAAACTACAGGGAAATGGACATAAACAAGCACAAAGAACATTTGCAAATGATCACGCACATGCACAGAGCTGTTGACACTTTGTCACATACTTGGTACAGTCCTGTATGCAGTCTGCGCTGTTTCCATCCTTTAGGTAACATGCTGCTCTGTTGGAGTAAAGAATACACAGGTCTTCTGGACTATCAACGCCTGCAAGGGGAAAAACAATGACAACACATTTATCTAAAAGACCAGACACTGAAATGACACTGCAATCATCTTTTATCTCAGGAAAACACACAGGTGTAAGGACAGGCTAGAGCTTCATATTCAGAGCAGCTCTTCTAAACTTCTGCTGCATTTTGTGGCTGTAGTTTCGAGAGGTCCAGATGAAGGAGAAAATAGGACGACAGAGACAGCTCAATTTAAAGTGCAGACTGCCCAGAGATGCTGAGGGGGTGAGTGGTAGACAGATGAATGGCTGTGTTATTGGTCCCTCTGATAGAGTCATTATCTACTCTGTCCTTTCTCCTCTGAGTCTCTGCTGCAGTTTCATAACCACCAGCAGAGCATCAGTCAGTGTTGCCAACAGTGCTGAACCTCGTCCATGTGTTAAAAAAAATACAAATTGTTTTTAGTGCTTTCCTTTAAGTGTTTGCTTTGCTGTGACATTAAGTCTCGTCTAATCGTTTTAAGCCTGTATCCAGTGCTGCTGCAGAAAAAAGCTACCCCTCCTGCCAGCTGTGAGAGTAAAAGTTGGCTGAGTGCTCTTAAAGGTGCAGCATGACATTCTATCTCACCTAAAAGCCTCGTGCACACGACCACATGACTCCTCTCAACAGTCAGCTGGACCGTCTCCTGCCAAGACTCCACTGCATTCACAAATCACCAGTGACGCTGCATGTCTCAGATGCAGTTTTTCCACATGTTTGATCTAAAAACTTGAGTTTACCAAGTGACCTGTACTCATACTGAGGAAATTATGCAGCATGATACGAATCATCATTATGCATTCAATATTGACATGGGATCCTGTGGATTGTGGAGCCAGATGACACACTGAGTCAACTTGTATCTGATACCCTTATGATGGCTGGTACACAGATGCTCGAAGAGGCTTTCTGTCTGTCTCTGTGCCATCTGTTGTTGCTGTATCACTGACTTATTGGCCATCAAAAGTTGCTTTTAAAGACTTATTTTCACCAAAAAACACAGCAAAGTGGGGTATTTTTTACAGATATGAGTAAATAAAGTACACAGCTCTGTATGCAGTAACATTATAATTGTAGGTTTGACTTGATTACTCCTGACTAAAGCTGAAACAGTTAATCAATCAACAACAGTTTGAATAATGAAACACTTTAGGTCATTTTTCTAAGCAAAAATGCAAGAAATTCACTGATTCTGATTCTATAAAATAAGTAAACATTAACAGCCAGAATAACATTTGAAAAAATGTGTAATTACATTATAGTTACATTGTTGAGGATTGCTTGATTGCATTTCAATTAAAAATATGATATATGTAAAATATTTTATTAATTAATATATTTTCTATGTTATTTGCTGAAAATATTCCCCTGTATATTCAAGTAAGTTGCTCCTCTCAGGTCGCCAGTTTTGTTAGTGGTAACATATCTTCTTTGTTTGTTTGTTTTTTAATGATGATTTATGGGTCATGGAGTTTTTATTCCTTTTTCATGTACAATGAAAATGTTTACAAATTTCTGTGGCTGTGTCAATAGATTACATATTTTGTAATCCAATATATTATTTTACTGATTACAAAAAATTCCTTTTCAAAGTGATTAAACCCAACCCTGTCATCCACTTTTATTGTGAACTGAATATTTTTTAGATTTTTGGACTGCAAGTGGGACAAGAAAACAAAAACATTTTTAATAAGCCAATCTGTGTTTTATGGGATCATGAGGGGCATTTTAAAATAATTTCCAACATTTACTGGATTAATCCATCAATAAAGAAAATAACTGTTAGTTGAAGCCCTAGTTCTGATTGTATCGTTACTTACTTATGCTAAACAATAAGTTAATTAATCAATTAGTCAAACAACAGAAAATTAATCAGCAGCATTTTTGATAATGGAGCCATTGCTTGTCATTTTTCTAAGGAAAATGCCAAATATTCACAGATTCTAGCTTCTCAAGTGTCAATTTTTGCCAGTTTTCTTCATCTTCTATGATTACAAACTGAATATTGTTAAGCTTTTGACTGGTAGTTGGACAAAACAAGCATTGTGAATAAGCTCATCTGTGTTTTAGGGAATCATGAGGGGCAGATTTTAAACTAATTTCTAAAAATTTACATACAAACTAATAACTGATCGACTGTATTTTACTGTAACATACATTAAGCTCTCATGGGACATGCAACTGCTCTGTCACTTCAGGTTATTTAAGGTGTTAAAAAAATAAGGTGGTACTGTATATTATTTACATCAAGTTTAAGAATACAGAATTTCTTTCACCACACATAATTGACTGAAAATATGTTTTGTAACCTATATTTATCTAAACAACAGAGGTGTTTCTCTTTTGATGAAACACTGATCATCAGGTGAATTCTCTAAAAAAAAAAATACAAAAACTGTTCATATCTCCCCCACCTGCTTCAGCACATCCATCAATTGCCTGTGTGTACTTCTCCAGGGCGTCCCCAAACTGTCCATGTTTAAAGAGGTGGTTCCCTTCGTTCTTGAGCCGGGCCAGGTGAGGAGGTAGGGACCCAGCAGGGGCGTCCAGATAACTTGTGTCCACTGCAGGGCTGCTCTGTTTCTCCTGTCCACCCGCAGGGCTGTTTTCCCTGCCATTGGCCACCCCCTTCTCTGGTGCTCTGTCAGCCAGGGGCTTTTCAACCCTGCCTCCACCCCGACTTCTCGTCCCGCTCCCTGCTGTGGCCTGAGCCGGTCTTCCTCCCCCTCCTCCTCCGCCGCTGCTGCCCGGGGGTTTCTCCTGTGCGTTCCCCATAGCTGCACTCCCTCTGCAGTGTGTTCAAACTCTTCCTCCCTCCCTGCCTCTCCCTCTCGCAGAGCTGCAGCTACATCTGTTTGCTCGACAGGGGATTTCTGTTGGACACGCCCCCTGGATGAGATGTCGTGTGTGGCGTCACTGAGGGGGGAAGTGCCTCAGCGATGCAGTGCTGCAGTAGGACAGCTCTGAGGGGACAGCCTCAGATTAGACTTCAGAGCAAAGGGCTCTGGTGGCCAAACTGAGGGGAAAAAAATACAGGAATACAGACAGAAACATGAGACATGAATGAGCAAATGGCCAATACAGATGCAAATTAAGAGAAAGTCAAATAAGTCGATTTGTTAGTTAGCCAAATAAAAGGAAACCAACCAATCACAATTTTAATAATATATTGTTCTATGCTCCTTTATTGTTAACAAACATTAAGAAGTTATTTCTTTTCAATTTTTCATTTCATTATGAACTGAATACTTTTTTTAAACTTTTTTTTTACACTGAAGACATTTTGTCAAAATAGGCAAAGTACAAATTTAAATTATAAAAAATATAGCCACAAGCAGCAATGAACAGGGTCCAAGCAGCTTGCAGGTATTTTGATGCTTGTAAAAAACAAACCATGATAAGTCACACAACACACAGTCCTGTAGAGGTGTCACATTGTTGGCAAGTGGGACTTGGTCACATGTGGTTTTGAATACTTAACCTTTGCATTCCCAGAGAAGGCTGCACCACTGAGGAGACCTGGTCTCTATACACCTACTTACAAGATGAGGCAATCACATCACTTGTGCAAAACTGGGGCTTTTAAATTTTTTTTTTATCTGTTTAAACTTAACATTTACCGACGTCAAAACTTTGGTGATAAAATTCAGAAAAAAAATCACACATAAGCATAATGTTTTCATTCATATTTAATAATATATAGAATTAAAGATTTCTTTCTAATTAGTCCAAAAATAATGACTCAATTGTGAAAATAATCATCATGAAATTAATGTTTTTTGTTATCTTGGGAATTAAACAGGAAGATTGATACTATTTTCATGTCTGTATAAATACTGATAACATATTATCACTATACTTATGTCCCTTAAGGAACTTTGTCAACATCTGTTTTATCTAATAATATAAAATTTTCAGTCGGTTCATCTCACTTCAGTTGATATTAATTGCGGCAAAATGGGATTGTTAAGAGACATACTGTACATACATTACCATTAACACCTTCTATTCCAGCTGACCTCTGCTGATATCAGAAAAACGCAGCGCCATCTGGTGGACTGAGAAGGCAATAATTCGCATTTTCTAAAATCATTGATACAATATTGCCACGAAGAATATCGCAATATAGTGTTTACATCACGCGCCTTTTGGTGTGCCCAGTTGTACTCAAATTCGGAAAAAAATATGAATGGTTGTCTATGGCGAGATACAAATATTTTTTTTATTCTGTTTGAACTGTGCCACTAATTACACATATGTTTTGTCAATTTAAAATAAAATTTTACACATCAAAAAGTTTTGTCGCAGGTTTGTTGCAGTTTAGTTTAGTTTTATGTGAAACTACTGAACTACATCTCTCGTCTTGCACAATATGCGTCATTAACACCAACATCGCTGTCCCTTGTAATGTTATCTTACCTGAATTGTTTAGTCCAGCGACTGCTGCTTCTTCTATCAGCCACGAAGCAGAAGAACGAGTAAGACCTGCTGCTGTGTCAACATCCGGGTGTGAAAGCACACAAGCATCGTAGCTTCAGTAGCTAACGTTTTTTTTTTTAAAAAAAAAGAAGATATTAATTGACAGGGTAATATCTTTGTATGGTTTTAAAATAAACTTCCCTTACTTTGTTTGTGAGGAGATAACTGTACGCTTCAGCTGCTTACGTTAGCTTTTGAGGGAGAAACTCGTGACGTCATTTACGCGACTCATGGGTATGTAGTATTTCTAAATGTAAATGTATGTTCACAGTCCGATACTTTTAACTGTTTAAGGACGAATGTTGACGTTCTTGATTTTAGAAATTAAGCCCCAATCATATATGTAAATGGAGCCAGCAGTTAGTTAGCTTAGCTTAGCATGAAGCTCTGGAACATCTAAAGACAGCCTGGGTGTCACGAGTTGACAGTTCAGTCTGATATCAGGCTGCTGCCTATGTCCAAAAGTAACAGAAATCCACTTACCAACACCTCAGGAAAAGCTAAGGTGATATAAACTTGGTTAAAGGTGGTTCAGTTCCATTAAGTGTCCCAATAAGCCAGTGTGCCAACATGCACAACACCAGGACCCTGAATCTAACGTTAGCTCACCTAAATGTAATGCAGTCATTTTCATGTTGTTGCACACCTGTGCTTTTCCTGCTATGACATGCCGCTGCAAAACGTCTGCTATAAAAAAGGTCTATTAACACGTTATTTCTCATTTGCAGAGCTCCAGGGGATATGGAGAAGAAAAAAAGATTTTTCTGTACAGTGTTAAGTGTAAAAATGACAATTCACCGTTGGGAGTTTCCACTGGTTGCCTAGCAACTGCTCCCATCCAAGAAATAATGAAGTACATAACCGCAGTAAAAGGGTGGACTGATGTTTGTACAGTTCAGTTTTGTGCATATTAAACAAACAAGAAGTGATGATTATTGAGGTTTAAAGTGCTGGTGGGGGTTTGAAACACAAAATTCTATCACTTTCTGCTAATCTTTGTATTTTCCTCTCACATTTCACCAGATAATCCAAGACATGTCAAGCCTTTTTATTATAATTTAAAAAAAGAAAAGGAGACATGGGTTTGTTTATGGACTCGCAAGCTAAAAGGAACTACTAGAATAAAACATGAACATTTTAAAGCAACAGAAAGATTAAGAAAAAAAAGAGGAAAGTGTACAATAATTAAGAAACTAGCTTTAAAAAAATTTCCCAATTCATGAGTACTTTTTTATATTTCGAGATTTGAAGATCATAAAGTCTTTCATATGACTATTTGAAGACTTTTAAGTTTTATCTCAATTAATCATCAAACTCAGATCACTATAAATTAGTCAATCAAAATGGTCAAAACTATTTCTTCCTGTGCTGAACCAACTTCCAAAAATGGGATAAAAGTTCAAATATTATCTTCCTTCTTTTTCTGGGGACCTCCTACAACCCACTCAGGGACTTCTGTTGGTCCATGGAGTTTGAAAAGCACTGATCTAGATGTTAACATTCAAAGATGAAAATAAATAAAGAGAAAAGAAACAACAACAACAAAAAAAAAAAAAAAAAAAAAAAAAAAAAAAAAAAAAAAAAAAAAAAACAGATAGTCAAGGTCAGTGAAAAATCATGTTTTTAATAAACCAAACTTCCATCTGTAGCTCTTGGGCAAAAAACAGCACTGTTTGTGTCAACATTGTGAGTTTTAAGTATAGTTAAGAAATCTGGGGTCATGGCTGGAGGTCTATTTATTTACATGGTCATACACTACAAAAATAATACAGAACAATAATAATCAAAACTGCTGCTCTCCTCTTCTTCATCGGGCATCAAAAACAACCACTGAAATCAAAGAGTCAAGGAAATGTACAGGTAATATAGCACTCAGTTTTTATATATGATCAATGATAAAAAGCCTTTGTCATCACATAACATTTTAATGTTCATCAATTTGAAGGCTAGTTAATATGAACTAATAGTTGTTAGTTAATGTTAGAAAATATTGGAGTTCTACAGATAAATAACTATATAATAAAGTGAGAAATAACCTAATGGTTCCTTTCTATATATAACTAAAATTCAACAATTAAGATTATAAATATACCTCAAAAAATGTTTTTAAAAAATACACACACACACACACACACACAAAACATTCAAGGATACATCTCTTTGTTCTCTTCTTGTACATGATCCTGTAGCCGCACTCTCTGCATCGGATTGGATCACGGGCTTTAATTTCATTTTCAGTGTGACATTCTGCAAACAAAGACAGAAAGGATATTACAGAAAATACCCTATTAAGTTTTTCTTTCATTTTGTTTTGTATTTGATGGGGGTAACTTTATATGCACAATAGATACCAGCAACGAAACCAAATTAATAAAACACATTTTAAAAAAATTGGAGCTTTGAATTATGTTATATTTGCTTATCTAGAAGCCAGTGCCTTTAATTGCAGTTGAGAATTGCTGTTCATCTGCAAATTCAAAAATGTTGTTTGAATGATTGTTGTGATGTGGTTATATTTGTATGAATTTTTTGTTGTCTGGTAATCCCATTCAATCTGCGCAGAGTTGTTTGCATGACACAATAATAAAAACCTAAGTCATTCATTGTATAAAATGAGGGCTGCACAATTAATTGAAATATTACTGAAATCTCAATATGGCTAAGTGTAATAGCTTTAAGATTCTGAAACTGGACTAAATGTAGTTTAAAAGTAAGTTGTTGTTGTTTTTTTCTTTTTAAATAAATGCAGTATTTGTCTTAATAAATGCTGTTGAGCACAATTTGTCACTAAAACAGGTGTACTGTAGATTTACAGTCAGTTTGAACCTAAATTATGGCAAAATCATTATTACCGTGTCGGACTCTTACTTTACAAGTAAGTTTAAGTAAACTATGTCCCTTATATGTTTGTTCCATATTTTCATCTTCAGTTGTTGTCAACTACTGAAACAGCCCCCCAGATGTAAAAGAAGACATGTTTGTTTGGTACAGGCACCAACAAATGTCACATCATCATGATTTTACTTGTTTTGTATTAAATGTAAATGAAAATGTCGATGCAAAATTAAACATACCCACTAATTGTGAAGCATACCACAACTGCATTATCTGTCATAATAGTTGCAATGATTTTTTTATTTTTTTTTTACCATATTGTGCAGCCTTACTTTATACGGTATCAGTTCTGTCACTGATTTCTTAATTTTGTTGTAGACATGCTAGACTGAAAACCTGATGATGAAATTTACAGTATGTGGCTTTCTCTAACATATTGCTGTTTGTAATATCATCTAGAAACAAACGTGCCGCGTTGAAAAATATCTATATGAATTTTGTGGTGTCTTGTTATCCTATACGATCTGGACAGTATCCATGTCACAATAACAAATTAATTTAATTCTAAAGTCATGTAAAGGGTAATAGAAAGAGTAAAAACAGAAGTAGTTATTGCAGTACTACACAGCAAAAACAGAATTGGTGTAGTTATAGAAGTAGCAGCAATAGAAGATACAAAAGAAGCAGTTGCAAGAATTGCATTAGAACAGTAGTAAAGTCTGTTAGCATCCTTAGCAGCTGCGGTAGTTAACTGTGACTGTACTAACAAGCAAAAGCTACACTGTACCTCCACATATGTAGATCATAGGCTGCTGTTTGGGCGGTTGTAGATCTTTCTGTGAATCCATTTTTGTTTCTATAAAAGACAGGAGAGGTCATGTTAACTCAATCACATCTGTATCGTTACAGCATGCTAACACAGAAACAGCATGGCGGTACCGACAAGATTAGATTGAACCATCACAACCGGTAGTCTGAATGAACAACAAAAGTCTTTGGGAAATCTCAAATTGCAGTAATAATATAGTGAATGTGAGATACACAATCGGAAAGGGTAGAAAATAAGAAATCATACCGTTTTAACTCCAAATTGTTGGCTGTTTACCTCTCTTTTCACATCACACACACACTTCCGCCTGAGCGCATGCGCACAACCGTCGTGCACCTCAAAGCAAAGTGGTTTGTGATTGGTCAGAAGACACTCCGTCACATTTGACATATATTTCCTTTTTGCTAAACAGCTCAAATAAAAGCGAATAAATGAGAGAATGTGTTTTACGCAGTGGTGTTTATGGTTTACTTAATGCAGGTTTTTCATGATTTTTAGGTTTGTTAGGACAAAAATTGTTACGTTCTCCTTTGTACTCCGGCCCGGTAGGGGGCGCTGTGGAAATATTGTAAGCTAAAAGTGTCCATCATCTGACGAGCACTCAGCTGGCCCTCTACTAGTTTTTGACAACAACGACTCTGTCGACAATGTTCAGATCTTGACTATCGGCCCTAAAACTACTTTAACTTACCATTAGTCAGCTTTATTTTTATTCTTTGACGTTATACATCATGGAGCCATCTGCGCCCAAAAGGTTTGTGAACATCTGCCTGTTTCAAAACGTGCTTGAAAGCTATTAACTAGCTAGCTAACATGCTAACGTAGGCGGTAGCCCCAGCTGTCGCTCGGCTAACGGCTGCTAACTTAGGTAGCTTTACCGGTTTTCTTTTAAACTTTCTACTCAGTTTAGATGAGATAACGGTTTTAGAAATCATTCTTGACCAAAATCACAATCCAAGTTTTAAAGCCTCTCGTGGCTTTCTAGCCTGTATCATCGCTAGGTAACTTATATTGTTAACTTCATTGGAGCCTTTTAGAAAATATTTTGATCTGCGGCATAATGAATGTGTATGACTTGAAATCTCACACCTCTCCGTAAAACAAACTAAGTTAGTATCTTTGGTGACCATTTCATTAATTGGTGCCGTGGTGATACAGGTGTTCACTGGTTGTCTTGATAACTAGACATCACAGGAGTTGGTATATCTGAGGAGCATCTTAAGCCTGAGATGGAGAAAGAGCTGGGCGATATGGCATCACATAACATGATATATCTTAAAAGTTGTTATTTTCCTAATTTTACACCTTCTACCCAACACTTTATTGCGTATAAGATTTTAGACAATGACTGTAGCTAATGATTATTTTCATTATCTAAAAATCCGTCAATGATTTTCCCCATTAATAGATGCTCATGCTCAGTCTACAAAATGTTGAAAGATAGAGCTGCAACGATTAGTCAATTAATCAGTTGTCAACTAGTAATCACCAATTATTTTGATACTCAATTATTAGTTTTGAGTCATATTTAAGAAATCATGTCCAAATTCCCTGATGTCAGTTTTCATTTTTAACTGAATACCTTTGGGTTGTGGACGAAACAAGACATTTGAGGACATTATCTTGGGCTTTGGGAAACGATGATCAACATTTTTCACCTCAGAGTTCTTGGTTTCATCCCAAAACCCAAATATGTGCTGTATTATGTCTTTACAATGATAGCAAACAGAATAGCAGCAAATTTTCACATGTAAGCAGTCTTATTTGATAGCAGTTAATGATAAATTTCAACACAGTGTAGTAGGGGTGGATCGATTTATTGATTCAACGTTCAACAGTCCAATATGATTGATGCAAAGTGAAAAAAATTATTTTATCGTCCTCTTTAAGATAGACCTTTATTTTGAAAATCTCATGGCATGGCTCAGAGAGTTTATTCATAAAATTGCCACATCTTAATTTAAACATGTTAAATGAACATACAGTATCATCTGATAACAATGGCAGGCTCCTTAAGTACTTAAAATCCCCCTGCTCTGAACTATTTAAAGAAATCCATCTCTGTGGTGTTTGTACCAAGTAAACTCATGCACAAACATTTGGATTTTGTATACTTTCTAATAGCTTATTCAACTTTTTGTTATTTCATATATGTGTATAACTTGATGCAAGGTGTTGGAAACCACTGACATTTTGATTCCAGATGTACCTATGCAACAGTGCTTTAGTTTGGTTTCACTACTTGTTTTTGGTTATTCTGTTAAACTGGGGGTTACAGTTGATTTGTTCCATTTCTACAGCAAGCTGAAAAAGCTGAGTGAGGACAGTTTGACCAAACAACCAGAGGAAGTGTTTGATGTTTTAGAGAAACTCGGTGAAGGGTAAGATGTCATGACTAACCTCTTTTTCCACTCGTGTGCCATTGACTGATAATATTTTAAGTCCATCAGACACAGCAGTCTGTGCTCCTTTTGTTGTGTAACACATTAATTTTTTAATACCATCTCTCTGGACATATTATGATTAACATGTGTGTGTGTGTAGTTCCTATGGCAGCGTGTTCAAAGCCATCCATAAGGAGTCAGGCCAGGTTGTGGCCATCAAGCAGGTTCCCGTGGAGTCTGATCTGCAGGAGATCATCAAGGAGATCTCCATCATGCAGCAGTGTGACAGGTTAGAAGAGAACACAATTTTCCAAAACCTCCAAATTCATTACCTCAAATACATTTGTATGCATAGTTCACTTTGCTCTAAGTTAGTGTTTGATTTAACAGCAGTGGTGACATTAGCTGCTGCAGCTCTCTGATGTCTTGACCTACACGAGTTTTCTCACTTCTGCTGTTTTTGTTTGAAACGAAACTCTGTCTTCTCCTTTGATGACCACTCTGTGTGGCATTTCCTCTTAGCCCTTACGTAGTGAAGTACTATGGCAGCTACTTCAAGAACACAGACCTGTGGATTGTCATGGAGTACTGTGGAGCCGGCTCCGTGTCTGACATCATCAGACTGCGCAACAAGACGGTGGGTGCTTACAGAGAATTACAGCTGTGGTGTGTGTGTGTGTGTGTGTGTGTGTGTGTGTGGCTGTACTAAAACGTTAGTGGTTCACAAATGATCAGAGATTTCTTTCTTTTTGTAACACTGTTTTAATTGTGGTTTTAAAAGTCTAAATTTGTAAAGCACAACTTTCCACATGAGAGGCCATATGAAGTATAACATTTGTAATTATACATAAATAATATATGATAATAATATAATACATAGAATTATATATGTTTAAAAAAAAGTTATAAAAAATCTATGCAAATATATACAAATTGGTTTATCATAGGGGTCTGTCTGTATTCCGTTTCAATAATCGAGTGTGACCAGACAGTAATTGGGAAATTAGTAGTGAGATGGTGGTATTCATATTTGTTAATATTTCAATTTCTGAACTAGTTTTCCCCACTTTAGGATCTACGACACACAAAAAAGCTGTTAGAGGGTCTAAATCGGCATTTCTATTCAGTGCCTTAGACAAAAAATGAAATATACGTCAGAGTTTGTGTTTTAATCATACATATTATTCAGAGCAGATTGCTTGTAATGTTTATCCTAGACCGATAGACATAATGAGTTTGACAGACTGACATTTACGAGACATTTCTTTTTAATATCAATGATGGTGATGAAGAGTCAGTGACCTTGTGGCCATCCTGGCTGCTATATAATTTGTATGAAACTCTTCAACAGTAGTGCACATAAAAAGCTAAAATGGACAAACTGAATTATTTCCAAAGCTCTTAACTGACAAAACTACTGATTTCATAAAAAATACAAGAAGTCATACTTGTGTTACATAGGTACTGTCTAATGTCTTAATTTAGTCTTGGATCTTGTCTCAACTTTGTGATTTCTCTTTCCTTCGCACATCAGCTGACAGAGGATGAAATTGCCACTATCCTGAAGTCGACACTGAAGGGCCTTGAATACCTTCACTTCATGAGGAAGATCCATCGGGACATCAAGGCAGGAAACATCCTCCTCAACACAGAGGGACACGCCAAGCTGGCAGATTTTGGAGTCGCTGGACAACTAACGGTAACATTATAGCAGTTTTTGAGGCAAAGTGACTGTTCTCATCACACCTCGACTTGGAGTGTTTAATTCTTCACTGATTTTGTGAATCCATATTAACCGTTCAAGTTCATTGTGGTGATGCGAGCATTGTTTAATGTCCTAAGGACACCATGGCAAAGAGAAACACTGTGATCGGTACTCCGTTCTGGATGGCCCCAGAGGTGATCCAGGAGATCGGCTACAACTGTGTGGCTGACATCTGGTCCCTGGGCATCACATCCATAGAGATGGCCGAGGGCAAACCTCCCTATGCTGACATCCATCCCATGAGAGTGAGTGTCGACTTGACATTTTGTGTTTGTTTGTTTTTTTTTCTTTCCTTGTCATCCCACCTGACTTTTTGAAACCTCTTTGTGTTCCTCCAGGCGATCTTCATGATCCCCACCAACCCCCCTCCAACATTCAGAAAGCCAGAGCTTTGGTCAGACGAGTTCACAGACTTTGTGAAGAAGTGTTTGGTCAAGAATCCAGAACAGAGAGCAACCGCCACCCAGCTGCTACAGGTTGGAGGAAGGAAGGACACAAATGCACACAGATAAAAACTTTTAAGAGCAGAACATGAACACCCGGGGTGAACAAAATAACAGGCATTTGCGTTGCTACTGTGTCAGAGCGCACCAAGAACCTCAGCTTTACCACAAAACACTGTTTTTTGTTCTTGTGAATATGCAGCATCCATTCATCAGCCAGGCCAAGCCGGTCACAATCCTGAGAGATCTGATAACTGAGGCCATGGAGATGAAAGCCAAGAGACAGCAGGAGCAACAGAGAGAACTTGAGGAGGAAGATGACAACTCTGTATGTAATGCTGAGATGGCAACAATGAAGTTTGTGTTAAAGCAAGCACTGGATTTGATGGCCTTATGACCAAATGTCTCTCTTTGTGTTTGTCATCCAGGAGGAAGAGACGGAGGTGGACTCTCACACAATGGTGAAGTCGGGCTCAGAGGGTGCAGGAACCATGCGGGCCACCAGCACCATGAGTGACGGGGCGCAGACCATGATTGAACACGGCAGCACCATGCTGGAGTCAGACCTGGGCACGATGGTCATCAATAGTGATGATGATGAAGAGGAGGAGGAAGACCAAGGATCCATGAGGAGTGAGCACACACATGATTTTAATTCAGTTATGGAGAGAAAAGGGATGAAAAATCAGGGTGCTAGTCACCTCAGGTATAGAGTCTCCAAAAGAATTCAGTTTAAGTAATATTGGGGGGTTTGTTTTGCTTCTCTCAATATTTATTAAATTAGTGCCCAGCTTATTCAGGGTGTGGCCGTTCAGAGCGGGCTGATTGTTGGGCCCCCACAGGTGCTGCTTGCACTGCTACTGAGTACCAGTCATCCGAGATCCGAGACAGAGATTTGTCTTGGCCACTAAGACATTGTATGTAGAGATAAAACCTTTTTTGGAATATAAGCCCTGCCCAAAACTTTGGACAATGTTTCAAGGGCAAGCTATAGCGAACCTGTATGGCACATCAAAAATCCAAGAAAAATAACTTTTTCCGGCTTGGTTCAGGGATCTTCTTTACCCAATTTGGTCACAAGTGTTCAAAATTTGTAGGAAGAGTAACGAGGCAAAGGGACATTTTTGTTTCTGAGATTCAACGGTTACAGGCATGGAGATAAATGTTCATCTGGCCAAATTGCATCAAATTTGACACTGCACTTCCTTGGGTTGTCAGCAATACACCCAGATAGATTAGATGAACAGTTTAAATGCAGATAGAAAGGCCGAGATTCGTTCCTTCACAGTTAGATGTTTGTAATTAAAATACTGTAAAGAGCTGAAACACAACCCTATTCCTCCTCCGCAGGGCACGCCACCCCACAGCAGCCGATACGTCCATCCTTCATGGACTATTTTGACAAGCAGGACTCCAACAAGGCAGCGCAGCAGCAGGAGAACTACAACCACAACCAGCCACAGGAGCAGCCCGGCTACCACATCCAGTCCAAGAATGTCTTCCCTGACAACTGGAAGGTGCCTCAGGACGGAGACTTTGACTTTGTGAGTAACATCTTGTACCATGAGCATGTGATGGTGCTGCTGCAGTTAATGTGGCTTAACCTAAAGGAATATATGCCAGTGCTTCTCTGTTAAAAAATAACAATAAGGAAGCAGCTGTTATAATATTATCCACAACAAGTCACTGACTATGACTCATCTCTTTTTCCTGTGTTGTTTGTCTGTCTTTCTATTCGTGTGCTCTCTACCAGCTGAAGAACCTGGACTTTGAGGAGCTGCAGATGCGTCTGAGTGCCTTGGATCCCATGATGGAGCGGGAGATTGAGGAGCTGAGGCAACGCTACACCGCCAAACGGCAGCCCATTCTGGATGCCATGGATGCCAAGAAGAGACGGCAACAGAACTTCTGAGTTCTCCTCCCTGTCGCTCGGTTTCCCAAAGTCACCGTCACCACAAACTGACTTAGAGGAACTAAGATGACCTCATTGTCTTTGTTGGAAACCCACTGCTGTTCTGACTGACTGCTGACTGGCCTCTAAATGAAGTCTTTTACTGGGTGACATCCACTCTGGCTCCTGGAATCTACACTCATCTGCCTTGTTTCTACACTATGTCTAGATGCTGTTCCCCTATTTTAGATCTTATATTTGTTTCTACGGTTCCTGTAAAGTTGCTTTCCCGTGAATGAAGCTCAGGACTGCAGCCAAAGAGAGAACTAAAAGAGTTGGTGATTATACATCTGAAAGTCACGAAAGGAATTTCCCCTTTTCCAAGCGCAGACGACCCTCGTGGGAATCACCACCAACACATTAACGGAGCGTCTCCTCTGGCAGCAGCAGCAGTTTAATCACCAGGTCAACGACAAGTGGTCTTGTTTTCCTCAGACTTTCCTCTTTCAGTGTAAATATAATATAGAGCCTAGTTTGGAAATACCTGCAACTCAAAGCTGTGGAGGCTTGTCCATGACCAAAGACAATCAAGATTATGTTGATTAAGTTGAGAATGCCTTAAAATATTTGAAACCTGGTTTTCAAAATAAGCAATGTAATAATAAAACACGTTGTCAGATGGTTCAGTCCATTTCCTCACGTGGAGATGAGTTTGGACTGTGGAAAGCTGCAAGAATGGAACCGAAATGACAGAAATCCATGTGGATGGAGAAGAGTTTGTGCATGTTTTCAATCTCTGGTGGATCGAAAATTCTAAAGTTATTTCATTTGTCTTAATCATTTATTTGATTTTGTTATTTTCAAGCATGATGCTTCTTTAAACATCAAATACACTTGTCTACACTGACAGACTCCATTCATCCTAGTGCCTCATCAGACACCATGCGCTTCATGAATTTCAAAATCAGAGCTCTTACTTGATGAAATGATTCACCATGCTCAAATTCAAATGAGATTTGGCAGCAAAATTCATTCCAATGTTTTAAAAACAATCTAAGATTTCCATACAAACAAAAAGCATTCCTAATACTGTATGACTTTTATTTTTATGTCCATTGAGTCTTTAAAAACCCAGTAGATTTATTTCAAGGTTCTTTGCTGTAATTGTTCCACATTGTGATTTATTACAATATGATTGTCTAACACATGTAAACCAGATGTGGAGCCATCTTATGTATGTAAAGCAAATGGAATGTGTAAAAAATCTTAAAATATCCTTTCTCATTCAGCTTAAATCCAAAATGTTCCCAGACCTAAGTCCATTTGGACTTGATCTTAAAAACCTTCTAGCTGGAATTATGCAGCGGTTGGGAAAACGCCTATTAGATTCGAGTTACATCATCTTTTATGCACCTGGTTCACCTGGTTTTCTTGTTGTAGCTCTACGAAGCCCTTTTCCAGCAAATTAGTTCTGGTTCTTGAACCAGTTCCATTCAAGATTCTTGAAACCTTTGTACTATTTAGTGAACCAGCCTACATTTCCACCAGTTTTGAGCATAACCATTGTAAGAAACGGGGGGCGCTGCAGAATGCACAACAACCTGAAGACTATGACATGCCCACTTTGGTTCCCACGGAAAAACTGCTTTCTTGGTTACAGCTGGGAACCAACTTTGCATTCCAGACCGATTTACTTTTGGTTGAAATGCTCCAAAACAGTTCAACATTAGGTGTTTGAACTGCATGTTGCCTGAGACCTGCCCACAGTGAAACTCTGACACAGACAGCAGATGACGAGAGGACAGAAACAGCACAACAAGAAATTAAAGCAAAACCTAGTTTTTTTTCCGTTCATTCAGCTTTTAGGCACTGTGAAAAAAACGGTGCTGTGACCAAGTCTCATAATGCTGGAAAAATCCTGCTGTTTATTCCAGCATCATGTTGGCTAAAATGTTAATGACATTCTTATGTAAACAAACACATCCTCAAACATAATGAGCGGTATCATATAATGCGCACGCCTCAATATGTTTTTGCCGACCTTGGTAAGTGTATAGTGTAATTGTCGTGACAGGCTGAGCTGCTGCTTCAGTCACACATATCTGGAATTGAGATTAATTTTTAAAATAGCATTAAGAAGTTTTCAGCAAATTTCCCTGCAGCTTATATCTACTTTTCAGCAACTATGTGTGAGAATGTGCTGTCTTTTGTTTTGACATTTTTCTGACATGTACACCAGGTGTGATGTAATTAATGAAGGAACAAAGATACACTGTCACTTCAGCTGTGTGCTTTGTGTGTTTTGGGACACATGCTTGTTTTTAACACCTAAAAACTGGATTTAGACAAAACTGTTCAGTACAGTGATTGATGGTCTGGTAGTTTAACAAAATTTAAGGAACTTTGTATAAAAACATAATATAATGTCACCTCTCAAATATTGATATCACGAGTATTGGCCCTAAAAAAAATCCAGTCACTTGTGCTTTAATTTACAATTTTTAATATTTAATTGCAAACTTCTACAATCAAGCTAACAACATATTAGGTCTGTTAATGAAGGAAACAAACTGCCCCCGTTGTGGTTGTAGTTTAGTTTTTCTGTTGACATTGACTTTACACATGTGCTAATTATGACCCTGTGAATGAATTATGACTGTAAATAGATGTACAATATGTCTGCAGGTTGCTGTTACATATGAATGTTGATATGCAGTGTTGAGGCTGTAGTTCAGCCCACACTTAGTGCATATTAATTAATACCATCAATTAAAAATAGACTTTTTACACTCTCTTCTATCTGCTCTAATGTACAATGTGACCAAAACAAGTCGACATTATAAACTCCTGAATCCAAATTTCGATGATGATGTCTGTTTGTTTGTTTGTTTGTCCTGTTTTTTTGTCTTTTTTTTTTCTTCCTGCATGCAGGTGAACCTGTTCTGTCACAGATATCATTAACATTCTTGCCATTTCCATAAGTTAAGTCTACTGTGCATTAGCAACTTGCATACAAGCATTCACACTTTATTTATTAAATGTGTTTTCTTTTTGTGACACTGGTTTAAATATGGTAGCTGGTTTGGCTGTTGATATTTTTGCCCTCTGTCATATATATGTGTGGCTTGATTTCTGCGTGTTTTAGACTATGCATGTTTATAATTATGTTTGCTATTTAGTGGAATGCTATTGTATTAACTGCACAGCTAAGAGTACTGTTAATATGGAAGCTGGATTTGCAGCTTTAACAAAAACTATTTGCTCTGTACAATTAAAAAGCCCCGTTTTGAAATATGACATTGCGGAGAGTCTGCCATAATATGTATAGTTATTTGACATCTGAAATCATTTTTGATATATAGCTAAATGATTTTATTTCCATTTATTTCATCGTTATTTCTGCTATATGATAACTTGAGGGTGTAGAGTGGAATGTAAGCATTTATGTTTGAACCACTTAATTTATTATCTTTTTTTGTTTGTAATACTTTATAAAGTTTTGAAAAGGTGCAAGAAATAATAAAAGTTACTTATAGTTAACCAGAACTGCAGTGGAATGCTTTTATCTTATCTCAGACACTATAAATGGAGACTTGAACCTCTGAGCTGAACTCAGTGGAAACCGCCATGAATGACCATACACCTGTTGTACCGTAACTCTTCTGCTATAGGTGCCTCTATTTTTTGTTTGCATGTTACTTCCCAGTGGGAAATAACGTGCAAACAAAAACAATAAGTACATTTCTTTAAGTATTGTGCTATAGCACAATTTTACTTATGCTTTACTTGAGTATTTCCATATTGAGTTGTGTTATACTTCCTCTCTGCTTTATTTCAGAGGGAAATATTGTACTTTGTACTCCACCACATTTATTTGGCACCTTTAGTTACTTTTGAGATTAAGATTTGACACAATGGATAATATAACAAGCTCTTAAATTGTAGTCAGGGTCACATTTCAGATGTCTTTGAGTTAACAGCCAGTCCAAACAGTGCTTTTGCCCTCTAAACTTCTCACATGGCTTAATTTCAATAAATGTTCAAATGAACATCAAATATTCAAGAAAAAGTACAGAAAATGAAACACTTTTTGTATCAGATCTTTATTTTTTTTTCTCTTCTTTCCTCTCCCATGAATCACCTCACAACCCATCAGATTCATTTGGTGTCCCAGCTTCTAAAACTGCTCCACCCCCAACATCTAAAACAGTAACACACTGCTTACACACTGATGCTTCAGCATCAACAATCTTAGAATGTCATATAGTATAATAATAAATCAGTCAGAGGGGCCAACTTGGTACTTTTTGGTACTTTTACTCAGGGCATTTTCTTGCTATATGTTGTTGCATGGGGTCCTTATAGGCCCCCTAGCAATATAAAATAACTCCAGAGGTCAGTGGGGAAGCTTTACTCTGTCACACATGGCATCACTACGTCACTCATGTTCGCATGTATATTAACAATATTATGTTAATATAATATTAACATAATATTGTATATGCATTCAATACTTGATGATTTTCCATGCAGGACTTTGACTTGTAATTAAGTATTTTAACATTTAAATTTACTGTGTTGGTAAATTTACTTAAGTAAGGGATCTGGACATTTCTTTCACCACTGCTATTTCCAAGGAACCTCCTCCAAAAATGCAGCGTGCGCTTATTAACAGACATTACGGTAGAGTTAACGGCAGCAACTGTTCATCTTTACACGAGTTGTTTCACAACCACATCCTTCATCCACGCTACAGCCACTGTCTGGAGAAGTTTGGGGGAAAAAACACAGAAAAACATGTCTGCACTGACTAGAAGGATCATCAACACCACATCAGCTCCAGCTGCCATCGGTCCATACAGGTGAGGACATTTTTATAAACAGAAATGTGCAACATTTTCTATTTATAGCGACACGTGGAGCGCAGGAGCTGTGCCATGAAATGTTTGAATGAATGAGAAACACAAGGACAGTCCAATATTTGGTGAGGGGCGGGTCTTAGTGTACAATGAACTCACCTGCTCGACTTGACTCATTAAAAAGAGCTAAAGTTTAACTTTGAGCTGCAGAGCAACAGAAGAAACCGCAGAGCAGAAATCTGCGACAGGCAGACAGACAGACAGACTGCAGATTTACAATGGCAACTCTTCGTCGACAGTTCCCTTACACACCAAAAGCTCCTGTCAGACAGGGCATATACAGGTAAGATTAATCTAATGTCCTGGTTAATACTATATCTGCACTTTAGATGGGGCTTAATATTTAGAAATTTAAAAAGGGGCTGCGTTTTCTAATTACTTGCTAATTAAAATTCACAGAAGTGTTGAGAAATCATGAAATAACATGACAAAAATACTTAATTCAGTTCTGTTTTCTTGCTGTGCAGTAAGCATTCATTCAATCAGTGCAGTCTCACAAGTTGAGGGGAGTTTCTGTTCTGACCAATTGTCTGTCAGTGGGTGGAGCAACATCAGACTGTTTCTGAATGGCCTCTTGTTTTGTCTTATTTCAAGGCTATTCAAGGAAGAATTCACCCCAAGGTCCTTCAGCTGTTGTTTTACTTAGATTTTTTTTATATTTTGGTGTCTTGTAGCAAAATTTTCTCATCTTGTATTTGTTCTAACATTTGATCCGATACTCAACCACAACACAGACTGTGTAGCACAGAAGAACTGTGGGATTTTAGTTTAATATAATAAGATTTAGGTTTCAGGATATCATTGACAAAGCTGTTAATGTCACTGAGATATTTTAGTGCAGAGACAGAGAGAAAACATTTTATATCTTCATTACTACATAAATATTTGCATGATGAGCATTTCATCAGTCTTAAATTTATTATATGTATATGAAGCAGATTAAGAGAGAGTGGGTACATGCACCAAAATCTACATAATTTTATGTAATGAGGATTATTTCTCTAAAAAACATAATCATTTTTTTCATCGTATTTTATTTAGTTGTTCTCTCTATTGCTGATCAAGAGTTGTTTCTCTCACATGAAATTATATTTGCTGTAAGTGACATTCATGGCCACTAGAGGTTGTAGTGGGCCACCAGCATCTCTGACCAAAACAATATCCTCTCTTTGTTTACTCAATAAAGTTGAAAAAAATATCTGAACAGACACTGCTCACCAACAAACAAACAAACAAACAAACAAACAAACAAAAAAAGATCAAACTGTTAAAAAATGCGTCCAGAAACAAAACAACTGTGCTGTGCTTGGAAACAGAGCTTCCCAAAACTCAGATCAAAATGTAAAATCAGGCAGTGCTGATGAGAAATATATTTTTGTGCCTTATTTAACTGTATTATGAGAAATATTAGTTGAGGTACTCACGCGCCCCACCCCCTATAAACAGAGAAGAATGGATAAAAACCTGCTTTCATCTAGTGAGGCTGAAAATCATGTATTTGTGTTTAAGTGTGTGCGTCTCTGTGTCCTCCTCAGCCAGTCGGTGGTCGTGGACAGAACGATGTACATCTCTGGTCAGCTGGGGCTGGACGTGGCCTCTGGTCAGCTGGTTGATGGAGGAGTGCAGGCTCAGGCCAAACAGGTGAGACTCACAGGGACTGATGATGATGATGATGATGATGATGATGATGATGATGATGATGATGATGATGATGATATTGATGGGGCACATACTGTCATGTCTTCCTTTTATTTCTATCGGCCAAAAGGACTGTTTGTCTACACCAGAGCCATTGTGCTTTTACTGCCTTTAATTTTAGTGATCAATGTGGCATTTCCCCAAAAATAATTCACATTTAACATTATCAAGAAACAAAGTTCTGTGCCACCTAAAATAAAATAAATAAAATAAGTGTATGTGAAGAAATAAAAAGATTGTGGAAAATGGATAACCAGTCATACATAAAAATCAATAAGACTACATATTTTATTTTATTTATTTACAAGTGCCTTGTCTGTATATATTCATTATTGCTATATGAGCAGGGATGGGATTGTTGGGGATTAACAATTGGGGATATTATGGACTGAAAAGAAAACCTGAATCTGTAATACTTAACCATTTCATGTGCAGATCATTTAATAAAATGTTCGTTTAAAAAAAAAAGGAGGAAAGATTAAAATGATAATGAAACTGCTCCCAGCAAAAGGGATAATAATAAATAAAAACAGACTATTAACAAATTAAACAGACTAAATAGCAGAGACACAATCAATACACTGACAGTGGTGATGTGAAATAAAAGTATCTCTCTTGCACCTTTTCTGAGTGGCTTTTTAATCTAAAAATCAGGGGGATACATAAAAAGAACATATAAAATGTGAGATTAAATATCGATCTCTTCCTCTCTTGCCTCAGGCTCTCATCAATATGGGCGAGATCCTCAAAGCTGCTGGATGTGACTACACCAACGGTGAGATCTCAGTGCTCTTATACTGTTCAGTAGCTGCTGCTCACATGTTTTATATGATTCAAATGTTCAAACATCACAAACTGTTTGACAGCGATAACCCTCTGATTTCAGTGGTGAAGACGACTGTGCTGCTCGCTGATATTAATGACTTTAACAACGTCAATGAGGTCTACAAAACATGTAAGACTATTTTATTCCCAGTTCAGTAATTAAATATCAACCATGAAGCAGATTATGTTTTTTAATTGAACTGATAAAATGTACCAGATGTTTTCTCTCATTTATATTCTTCTAAATATATAAAAGCAGCCACACGGAGGCAGCATTTAACAAGATTGTCAGAGCTGCTGAAAGCCAGTTCAATAACCTCTACAAACAGTTTATTCTCCTTACATGAGCATCATTGTTGTAGTCCTGAGTCACTTTTTGTCATGTGACTTCTTTGGTGGTTCAGTAGCTGGTTTCTCTCCTGACTATACTTTCTTCTTTGTATAGAGTTTTCATTTTGAAGTGGGGTTGTGATTAAGGAGACGGCTCTTTAAGCAGAAGACGTGGGTTCAGGTGTGCATACCAGGAAGTTTGTAGTCTGCTGAAGTGACCTCGAGCAAAGTACTGAATGTCTACCAGCTCCAACAGTGCTTATGTGTAGCTGGAGATGTGTTTCGTGAAGTGAGGGAGGAAGACAAAACATAAATGTCTCCTTCATATTAACTTTATTGATGGTCATGTTTACTCTATGTTGAGGCTGGTTCATGACACCAGAATAATAAAGATGTTTTGCTGTGTTTAATAATAAAATGACACATTTATCAATTTTAAAGAGCTATCATAACTTGATTTATTAAATATGAATTTAAAAGATGCATTATACAATTCAAAGTAAACAAAAATAGATAGATAGATATATATCACCATTCCCTGTTTAATTATATACATTAAGACAATTTTTTTTTTTTTAGGTTTTCTGAAATTTTTCTGAAAGGTTATATTTAATGTTATAAATTTTATATTTAAATATGCAAATGAGGTATTATCTAATCCAATTTCTGCTTATTTCCGTAAATCTCCCCCTTGCCCTCACTGTCGCTCTATTCCTGGAATATTTATAAATTACAAGAAATAACCCTTAATGCCTGTAGCTGATAACTATAACTGTATAGGTTTGCGGTTGAATCTTTATTCTGTTTTACTTTTATACTTTTATGAAAGCATGTGATTTTTTTTTTCCTGTTTGTGTCATTATTGGTTGTTTTGAATACTTGGTTTTGAATAGTAAGTGGAGAAGTGGAGATTTCTCCAATGAGGAAAAACCTCATTTTGATAAAAATAACCTAAATAACGTGTTGTAAAAGTTCATACATTTACATCACCACGGAACTCACCCAGTCAATAACTTACATTACAGCAATTATTTTTCTATTCCAAGTTTTCTGAAATTTCATGTTTAAATATGCAAATGAGACCATGTCTAATTCTAATTCTTCCTAAACAAAATCTGAATGAAAATAAACACTTAAATGTGTATTTTTGGACATTTTCTTTCCACTGGTCTGAAAGAGCAAAATAACCCCAAATCTTAAAATTGTATTAAAAACTGCTTTTGTCAGTAAAAAATATCATATTCCATATGATGATGGAGTTGATTCCTGTTTTAGAATTTACAGTTTTTAATTCGTGGTTGTTTAAATAATGTTCCATCTAAAAATTAAATGCTATCCAGCACATAGTTTACTAATAGATTAGAATTAAACACTGTAAAACTCTGTAATTATTCCAGTGGCACGCTCCATGTGTCACTATGAGGGGATGGGGTGCAGCCTCGTATTTCACTGACTCCTCTGAGAGGATGACTGCTGACAGGTGGAGCAGTCACCTGACAGACAGACAGCCTCACTCAGCCCCGTCCTCTGCTGGATGAATACAGGCTGCTCCGTCTGCTGGGCATTTCCTCCTGGATCACAACACTCAGGTGTAATGGAAGCTGCGGTGCCCAGTGAGTTGTAAATGGACACTGCTGTGCAGGCACACAGATGTAACCCAACCCTCCCAGCAAGCTTTGCTGCGAGGGCCATTGACTCGGGTAGAGAGCTATACCTCCCTTCCGACTCTGCTCAACCCTAAACCACGGGCAGGGAACTTTCCCTGACCCTGATCAGAGGAAGGAGAAGACGTGTGTCCACTGTGATCCAAAGTCAGATGGATTATAACTTCCTTTTCTTTCCCCTTCCCTTTCGACTGTGTCTGATCCTTGTATTTACATTTGCCTCAATCTTAAAAAAGTTTTTGTCTTGTGTAAAATACGAGAAAATGTTTGTCTGAGTTCTATAGATGAAGAGTAATCAACTGATTGATTGTTCGTGTGCTTACAGTTTGCAACGCTACTAGCAAGTTTTGCTTCATGTTTTACTCGTCTACAAGCATTAATATATTTTTTAACCACCAATTATGCATTTAAGTTACACTTTATAAACTCTTGTGGAAAGTGGTACCCATAAGTTCAATCATCCGTTTACAGGGAGTCATTTAATAGATTAACCTGGTGACTTTCCAGTATGATTTTGTTATAATGTAAATGTGTTTTCCCTCCAGTTTTCAGCAGTAACTTTCCTGCCAGAGCTGCGTACCAGGTCGCCGCTCTCCCCAGAGTGAGTACAAACAAAACCTTCACACCGATACAGAGCTTCAGTCCTCTGTGGACATCAATACACAAGGGGTGGTGCAGATTCATCATGGTAGCAATCATTAGATGGATCACCATGACATTTTGTGCAGACGTTCATGGACCCCGGAGGATAAATATTAATGAGTTTGGTAATCCTGCAGCTTTTCCTCCAGGGCCACCAGCTGTATGTGAATTTTAATGAAAAAGCAAACAAAATTGGATTATTTTCATTGTTGATTAATTTGTCGATGGATTCTCTTGATTAATTGATTAGTTGTTTGGCCTAGAAGTGTCAGAAAATGGTTGATCAGTGTTTCCCAAAGCCTAAGATGGCATATTCTGATATTCTGTTTTCTGTCATAGAGGAGTAAAGAACCAGAAATATTTACATTTAAGAAACTGAATCAGAGATTTTTCACTTTTTTCGTAAAAAAAAAATCACTCAAACTGATTAATTGAGAATCAAAGTAGTTGACAATTATTTTAATACCTGATAAGTAATCGATGAATCATTGCAGCCCCTACAGACATTCCTGTCACCCTCAGCATTAATTGTATTAACTCTGGTGATCCCTTAATTTTTCATCCAACACCATCATCACATAAAAATCATTATTATTCAATACTTTGGTTTCTAACCAAATACATGCAAAACTATTGACTGACATTTTAATCATCGTTGGTAGTATGTTTAGTGATATTTGCCTATACAGACAACCTCCTAGAGCCACTAGCATGGCTGTACAAACAGTACAGTTTTTGTTTTACCATTGCATTGTTGTATTGTTTTTACTGAGAACACTTTGCACATCTATTTGATGAAACAGCTGCATAGAAAAACGGCGAGTCGACCAAAAAGTTGCAAATGACCTCCTACACACTGTCTAACTTGCAATATTACATTTATTTGTGATGTTTCGGTTCTTTGCCTCATGCAAATAAATCCAACAATGCAAGTTAGACTGTGTGCGGGAGTTCATTTGCAAGTATTCTTGTCACCCACATCGCTTCCTTTCTTATGTTCTTATTTTCTCCGCTTCCTTCATCTCTTCAGGGTGGACTGGTGGAAATTGAGGCGGTCGCTGTTCTCGGTCCTCTCTCAGACTCCTGACTAGCCGGCCACGTCACAAACAAGTTGTAGACTAACCATCAAGTGACCTTAAAAGTTGTACGTTGGAAGCCTTAGTGTATTTCAAGATGGCACATGAAAAACCAAAACCAGGATCTTGTTCTTTTTCCATACACAGTAGTTGAGTCTCTCCTCTGGCCAATATTCTACCACTTTAGATTTAAAACCCTTAATAACAAAGCAGCACTTAATGCACACCTAACATAAACTAAACATAATAATAAATTAGGATTATATCTGTACAACCAGTCTAACATTCCCTGGTCACAGTGGCTTCCTCTTGGTGCTCTCTGGTTTGGTATCTCCTCTTCTGTTTTGTTCCAGATAAACATCATAACACATGTTAAAAGTGCAGCTCACACTAATAAAAAATGCTGTAAAACTTTCTGACCTTTGAATGGTTATTCATACTAAAACATCACAGTCAACATGCATGTTCATCTTGCATATCAAAGAAAGTACATGTATTGGATTTTTAAGGCGGTCTTTTTAATTTTTTTGACAGTTCATAGCTTATAGCAGATTTCAGGTCGTCTTCCCAGAGAGAAATCATGACACATCAGAAAAAAACATGTACTCTTATCCCATTCATGCTCATCAGAAACTTATATTAATGTTTAGAATCAGTTGGAAAGTCCTAAACGTATCAGCACTTCATATTCATTACAAACATGGTCGTAAAATCAAAGCCTACTTCCCCAAAAATAATATAATTTTATAAATCAAATATATTTTGGCTTTGGTTTCCTTAGAATTATAATTCTATAGAAAAGTACAGAATAGACTCTTGAGATTCAAGTTAGATATATATGGTGTTTCAGAATATCTATAGAGATAATGAACAGACATTTCAAGTAATCCTGTGAAAATAAACACACCCGCTAAGTGCTGTTGGACTCCGTCTATATACAGTCTGCGAGCAGAAGTTGCAGCCACACACCATCATGAGGGGAAGAAGAGGAAGAAGAAGAGGAAGGAGGCACAGTGATGACTGAGGAACCCTGACTGAAGAAGGTTATCACAGGGTCTGCATCTTGGCAACAAGGCGATGTCTCTCACACACACCTGCACACACACTTTCACTCATGCATAAACGAACAAGGTATAAGATACTTCCAACAAACTAATCTGTGCAGCCACTAATGCTGGACCTCACTCACTGGGAGCTGGAGACAAAAAGAGGGGAAACATGTTAAGGACGGCATTGATGTTTCTATATGGATTATCTGACTTTTTGTTGGCATTGCAGCATCACTCACGTGTTGTCTCCTCTGTTTTGGGCTCTGAATCAGCTGCTGTGGCCTCTGCTTTTTCTGTTGAGACGGAAAAGACAGAAGGATTTGTACATGTGAACAACAAACATAATCACATTTAAAGGTCTACCTGGGGCACCCTGGAGGTGATTTAGTTTGTACAGAATGATATGTAAAACACAAAACAGCAGCATCTCTTTCCAGAAATAGTCTGTGTTACTCTGATAACCCACAAAACACACTTTCACCAGTTCTCACAGGTACCTTTTTTTTTGGGTATAAGTAAAGATAAGTAAATAAGGTGGTAAAGTCTCGACATATTACTGTAGCTCAATATCACAAATCACAAATCATCCATCTGTCAAATTCATACTCCAAACAAGTGGGGGGCAGCATATCACCAGAGTAACCGCTAACTATTAGCTAGGTACAGCTCAGTTAGCCATGTAGCTAGCAGTCCTGCTGCTAGCTGACTCTGCCTGGACTGGGAGCTCAGAGCACTGGGGCAGTGTTGGTGTTTACACTGCTAGCACAGGAGCCTTGGACTACCAGGAGGAGGTTTTCAAGCCTCAGTGAGGGGCATCCAGCAGAGAATGCAGGCCCGGTGTGGTGGCACTGGAAGGAGCACCAAAACCAGGCTATGGAACTGGATTCAACAGCTGAACACGGCCAGACTGGGGCCAAACACAGCCTCAGAGATCGATAGAGGCCAGTCTGATGACAGGAAATACAATACCAAGGTGATTTACAGCAGCTCTAACCAGGACTCTGACTCCAGAGATGACAAATAAACGGTGTACTCAGGAGAATCGAGGATGCCTGGAGCCAAACCTGGCAAGAAAACCACCTTGGTCTGAGGGCAGACTGGATGCTACAGTGACCTCACTACTATATCAAAGTGGTATTACAAGACAGGACGAGGGACGAGGCTAGCTGGTTAGCATGCTAATTTCAGTAGACATCTCTAGAGCACAATAAGTAGAGGTCTTTGACATAATATCAAAAATGTTATCTATCCTTAGGCGTGAAATCATGTCAGTACACAGAAGAAACACATTTACATCCAATCATTAGACGTTTGTCATGACTTTTCTATCAAAGACTTGATTTCCACCAAACTGATCTCCACTCTGACCACTAACAGGTCCACAAGAGGATGAGCTGCCATGTCCGCTCTGCTAAAGTGACACTCAATCCTCTCTCTCCATTGGCTGTGAAACGGAGGCATCGTTCGTGGCCAGTGGAAGCCCTATATGTGTTGGCATGCTCTGGTTTCTCTGTGGACTCAGATTGCACCTTAATGAGACCACGGTGACAACAGTATGTTGGCAACACACACACACACACACACACACACACACACACACACACACACACATGCTGGCCGTCCAAACAGGGCTGTGGTCAAGCTCAAGCTGAGTGTGAGTCATGTTGGACACCAAAGAGGGTCAAGATCAAGTGAAGACAGAGGTCACAGAGTGTGGTGACTATTCTTTGACTAAATCAGGTGGAAAATCAAAAGCTTAAGGATGAATTTTTAACCCGATTAAATCATATTTTAACTTTAAAGTATGTTGCACCAAACTTAAAATGAAGAAAGATAAAATTTGAGCCTATCTTCATTTTATTTAATAATGTGGCACCAAAACTTTAAACTCCAATTTAAACTGTGATCCAGTATTAACTTTAAACTTACACTCGCGTAAGTTTAACTTAAAATGGCTGCCGTTTTTCCTTTTTTTAGATGGATTGAGAAAACAATTGTATGATGCCTCTTTTCTTTCTTTCACCCCAGTTCATGTGTTAAAACTGTCTACTGTCCACTGAATTTGATAAAAAGCGTTACCGGATTAGAACAGCACACCCCACCTTTAATCAGTGTCAAAGTATCAAGTAAACAATTTGTTGTTCAATTTGTTTGTTGTAGATTGTAGACAGTCGGTCTCTTACACAACAACACAGGACTCTGTGTTAGATGAAACTTAAT
>JAJHUR010137293.1:9608-20206 GCA_027495735.1 Lutjanus campechanus | reverse complement strand
ACCCCGCCTCTCTCTCTCTCTCTCTCTCTCTCTCTCTCTCTCTCTCTCTCTCTCTCTCTCTCTCTCTCTCTCTCTCTCTCTCTCTCTCTCTCTCTCTCTCTCTCTCTCTCTCTCTCTCTCTCTCTCTCTCTCTCTCATTCTCTGTTGCCAGGCCCATTGACAGTATTATTTATTACTGCTTGACAACACTGTCTTCTTGCCTTCACATATTAATTGCTGTTTGTACATCATCCATCCATCAATTTAGCAGCTCCTCCACTCATCACTTCATTCATTCCCTTTATGTATTCCCCTGTCTTTCGAATAGTGAAGATGTACTTGTTGAGCTCAGGGTTTCATGTTATGTGCAGTGCAGTAAAGCCAACATTAAAACAGGAAGAGTTCCTTAAAGGTGCTAGGTACAACATTCAGCCTCATTAGATGTCAGCGAACAACTATTTAATGTAAATTACATGTACTGCTTTCTCATAATGTAAAGATATAGTGGAGTAATGGCTTTCTGGGCAGCGTATGTCACACTCCCTGTACTGTATTGTTATCTCTGGGTTTAGCTGGGCCGGCCGCGGGTGCATATTTGTGCATGTGTACCTGCATGTGAGTCCCTCTCCCAACTCTGAGTTTTAGGAGTCTCCATTGGAAATAATTGTGCCTCGAGGGGAATCCTAAATTTTGTGAAACTCTTGCAGGATTTGTACACATTGTTTCTTCATTGTGCACACTCTACAAACTAATGATGTTTTCAAATGTGACAACACTTTGTTTAAAACTGGTGGAAAACCATTGGTTTGGGTTCGGGAAAGACTATAGTTTGGGTTAAAATGAACACTCATGCAAGATGGAACTCACTTTCATGGAACTGGGGTTCCCGTCTAGACACGAGGGGCAAAATGGCAGCTGCCTGATTAGTACACTAAATTTGTTAAAAAATTTTAAACGAGAAATAGGCAACGTAGTAACTAAAGCTGCAAGAATCAATCGATTAACCGATTATTAAATTAATCACCAACTAGTTTGATAATTGATTAATTGGTTTGAGTAAAGTCAAAATTCTCTAATTTCAGCTCCTCAATATCTTTGGATTGTGACGTCATCTCAGGGTTTAGAAAACACAGATCAACATTTTTTGCCATTTTCTGACATTTTATAGTCAAAACTATTAATAGATTAATTGTGAAAATAATTGAGACACTCATGGTCAACTGTGACCTCGAGACTAAATGTCGTACACTGAACCTTTTCTTCGTCTCTCACTCACAGCTTTTTGTTTATTAATGCTGTTTACAAGTCAAATCCATCCACATGTCTCTCAATATCCACTTCATCTGTCTTTTTCTTTTTTTCTTTTGTTCCACTTTTGGACAACGTGAATGAGCCGTCGGATGCTTGCTGCTCTTCTCCTTTTATTGTCTCTCCTCCAAATGCCACTCAGCGACTAACAGGAAGGTGTTCTGTGTGTTTTCTCTGCAGGCAGCCAGTCCCGCTGTGGAGAGGCCAGCAGGGGCAGATCGACCCCAAGGCAAACACGTCTTCAATGGCAGGTCAGTGTGTTTGTCTGTGTGTGTGTGTGACTGTAGCTCTTGTGCTGCAGAAGTCCACCTATGTATACTGTGTGAATGTGAGGAGAGCTTTTGCATATGTGTTTGTCTACATTCATGTTTATTGATGCTCGTGTGCGTGTTTGTGTCCTACTTTCTCTTCATTAAAGCTGGAGTCTGATTCAGATCAAGGCCCTTACAGATATAGTTAGTGTGAAGAAGCTCCATCATTAGCCCAGTACAAAAGACTGCAAAAAAACAGGGTCAGGGTCACACACACACAACACACACATGTGTAGACCGCCATACACACATGGCCTCAAAAATAAACAGCTACAAACACACTTGCATCTTCTTCTTCTTTTTTTTTTTTTACAGACAAACATCTGAACACATAACACACATGCATACACTAATGAGTGCTGCTTAATTAAGGGTTAGGGGTGCAGAATGCCCCCACGTCTCCTGTGGGCCTCTTAAACGTGTGTGTGTATGCTTATTTTGGCAGTGTGTGGGGCAGGGGGAAGAGGGGGCAGGCTCATGGATTCTAACGAGGGCCCAACCAATACTGGATTTGGGGGCCGATACAGAGTTAGGGAATAAATGTTCCAATGTTGACTTATTGGCCAGTAATCTTTTAAACAGAATGTAATATACAGTATATAGCATATGTCTATATAAACACTCATTTTTTGCAATAAATCCTTAAAAGTGGTCAAAGAGGAGTTTTTAACTGGTAATCAAACAGTCTCAATTTATGACTAATATCTTTATATGACCTAATTAAATTAATGAGACGCTTATTTCTATATAATTCTTCTTAATGCCTGCCAATGAGTTGGAGTTTCCTTGAAATCAGATGAAACGAGTCTCTGTTTGCATTTTCTCAGCCAAAGTTAACGTGAGTGATGCGTAAGCTAGTTAAAAATAAACAGGAGGGGAGTTTTCTTCAGATAATTTTATTTTTGATGTTATATTTTGAGGTTATTACGGAGGGAACACTCCCGCTTTTGTCTACAAGATCCTCCATAATCACCGAAATATGAAAGTTCCTTGTTAAAGCTTTAACACTTGGTGACAAAGATATGTAATGGAGGTTTTCTGCAGATTAACAATAAACTTAATAATCATTATTTATAAATATTCACAACTAAGAAGCTGACTTCACATAATTTGGACATTTTTTCTCTCAAAAATTAGTCAAAACAATTGTTTATCTAAATAGTTGGCAATTTATTTAACAGTCCATTAATAATTGAATAATTTATTTTTCATTACAGTTCTAAAGCTCACTCAGATATTCTGCATGTCCTCAAATAAACCTTAAAAAACCTGTTATTTCATGTGTTGATGGATTAGCCAGTCAACATAAAACTATTCAGAAACATTTACTTTAGTTATTTTTTAAGCGAAAATGCCAAAATCACTGGTTGAACCCTCTCAGATGTCAATATTTGTCTTCCCAATATCAACAAAATAATGTTGCAGAGGAGTAAAGGAACACATTAAAGATGCTGGAATCAGATAATTTGGACTTTTTATCTTAAAAAAATTGTTTGATGATGTCTATGATGATGATGAATAGTTGGTGATTAATTTAATAATCGATTTTCAGCAATAGCTGTGAAAATAATCACAATTAGATATTTTTTCAGAATTGTGCAGCTGTAGAGAAACCAGCAGAAGTGGTGAGATGATGTTCACTGCAGTCATCCATCGCATGTGTATACAACTAATTCATTATGGAGGTTGAACCAGGAAGTAGCCTCGCAGTGTGTTGTTATTTTAATGTTCACTTAAAGAAAACAAAAAACAAAAAGTGATTTAGATAACATGGCTCAAATCCAAGTCCTAAAATCTCTAATTGTGAGTCGTGTTTTTTTTTCTTCCTGTTGGACTCTTGGACCGTTTCACAGAATAAATACACAAAAAAACACATCATTGTGATGTGACCCCAAAAACATTCTGTCCCAACCACCCGATTCCTCCGTTAATGGCCTCGGCACAAATGAAAATAACTTAATGCAATTTAAAATTTTGCACATTTACTTGATGTTGCCCAAATGTCTCTTTCAGACAGAATAATAAAAACACCAAACCAATCCAAGTCCAGCCTTTGCAGTAGCATGACTAATATGAAACCGAGGAAGTGAACGGGTCAGTTGTAAATTTAACAAAGTGGCTTACATCATGTTACATCATTGATCAATGTGCTGCTCTGTCTGACCTCTGGTAATGGATAGGGTGTTACTGTGTTTTTAAAATCAACAGGTCATCGCGGGCGCACAGTTAATCCACAGTTAATTCATAAATACTAAAACAAAACAATATGTAGTTAACCTGTAAAGAGGACATGTAGGGAGAGAGAGAGAGTCATGAGAGCGCTGTGTTGAGAGAATAATGTCTGACCTCAGCCTCAGCTGTTTTATCCTCTCACCATGGCAACCAGCTGCAACCACAGAGCACAGACAGAGATTAGATCATAGCACACAGACGCACTCGAATCCATCAAGTGCTAAATAAAGGCGCTCGCTCTCCTGACTTTTTGTTTTCTTTCTATTGAGTTGTCATGATCAAAATGTGACATGTAGTTACTGTGATACAAAAGTCACCTGAATTAATAATGAGAGGCACATTCTGATTAATGTAACTAAATGTTAAATTCTGAATAAAAGTGAATATAGTTTGATAACATAGTGTTATTATGGCTGGGCAATATGGCTTATAAACAGTATCTCAACATTTTTAAGCTATTCTGCAGTATTGCTGTAGATTAAACTACCCAGCAGCATTAAGTATTAAAGGCTGGGTGACATTGTTGTACAGAATATTAACACTATGAGGTTTTTGGTAAAGAATCATCACTAATTTGGATTTAAAGACCAAGTTGGTAACGACAAACAATAAAGCAGCTAGAACAATCTGGTAAGTTTAAAAATGACATCACTTTATATAAAACAACTGTATAATTGTATTTAACAATATACAAAAATCTAAGATGATATCTAGTTTCACATCATTAAATCAATTAGGGATATTCATGATTAATCTTTAATTGATTAGTTGACATTAAGAATTAAACCGATTGACTGATATATTGACCAATAATGAATCATATGGAAATGGCAGTAATTGCACCTCATTTTACATCGTTTGGATAAAGAAATTAAAATGAAGCTTACAATGAAAAATGCACAAAATTTGCAGCACTAATATTTATGTACTATGTCCCAGACCCAAGTACGGGTGTGCTTGCTATAGTTTTTAGAGTTCATATTGTGATTTATTGTGATTGTGGAAATATTATGACTTGTTGACAGATGCCACACTTTAACACATCATCAAAAAGCTGCGTGGACATTTCGGTAACAGAAACAACGGTCTCCCCCAGTCATCCAGACAAGTTGCAAACATTGAATTAGCACCAAAGCCACCAAAAAAAATGTCTGGTTGTTGCATGTACAGTCGTCAGAATCAATATTCCACCAGTCGACTCAAATTGTACAGGATTACGACGGGATAACGACGGTTTCAGAGCGATCGGCGGCGTCTGTTGCTGGAAGCTATTAAATGTGTTGACTGGCCCGAGGACACGATCAAAACCGCTCGTGTTTGCAGCACCCATTGACAAGATGTTGTGGTCCGCCATATTTCTGCTGCCAAACTGTGCATGTTGCTTATTGTTTACAAACTGAAACAGTCTTTAGCTGAAAGCGAACGCAACATTGCTACGAGCTCCATGGCAGAGGAGTTAGTTCCAAAAAGGGGAGCAACTTCAGTCAGGATGTGGTTTGGTTACAAAAGATCAGATGTACAATAAACCACGGTGATATGTAAGAAGTGTTACGAGAGCAGTATTTTGTCATATCATCAAGAATATAGTTATCACAGAATACCTTTAAATATTGTGATATTATATTAGGGCCATATGGGCCATGACTTATGGTACTATAGAGTTTAGTGCAGTGAATAAAAAAAGTAATGGATTAAGACACACATCCCACACACATTTGTTTGATTTTCTCAAGAACTTGCTCACATCCTCTCATGTACACACACTCTCACATGCACATAAACCATCATCTCAGCTGTGAGTAATGTAAAAGTGAGGTAATGGTTTTTATGGTCGCCGGGGAAACGATCCTTGAAATTGCAAAAAAAGTCCAAAATGAGTAGAGGAACGCGGCCATAAATACTGGAACAGTAAAGCATACGTTAAATGAATGTGTGTGTCTACTGCTGTGTATGTTTCTATGCACATTGTGGCCCTCCCTGTGTGTGTGTGTGTTAGTGTGAAGCTACACCTATAAATACAGTAATGGCTCATCATAATTTTAACCACACAGCACGGTGACCGGAAAACTCATTACCTTTGAATCAAAATGTGCTTTTTATACAGGGAAACAGATTTACTGTAAATTGGTTTATTGAAATAGCATCGCAAGCACATTATATTTCTTTGTGAAATAAGGCACTGTAGTGGAGGTGTTTTAGAAGCTCGGAGGTGAAAAGGTAAATAGGTTCCACTGGATGCACAAGACAAACTGGATGTGAAATGGGTTTTCCAGGGTTAACAGAGTTTATTCATATGTTATTCTGGGACTTAACACCTCTGTTCATCAATAGTGACGATCCCTGTTGAGATACTTGGGTCTTTTGACCTCTTTGCTTTTCTATTCCTTTTTTTTTTGTGAGTGGAACTTATATGACGGTAGAAAAATCCCCTAAACATATTAGCTTATTCTAACTAGCAAGTTTTGTTGCCTTGCTTTTTTTAAACAATGGCTGAAGAAAGTCTTTTTGAAAATGTATAGTCACTCACTCTCCGGGGCTGCGAGCGTTACTTCAAAAAGTTCATATTAAAAGGGATAATTCACGCAAAAATGAAAATTCAGACATTATCTACTCATCCTCATGTTGTTTGAGGGTTGGGTTTAGTTTTTTTGTCCACAAAACACTGCTGGAGTTTCACAGGAAAACAGCGCTGCAGAATCTCCCAAACAATGGAAGTGAATGGTGACCAGTTTTCATATTTAAAAAGCAACCAAAAACAAAAATAAATTCAAGTCTTCTGTGTAATAAAACAGCATCATAATGAGGTACTGTCATGCTGCAGAGATGCCCTGGCCTAAAAGTACAGATGTGTTTCCAGATGTAAGACGCCAACAGATCATCAAATCATCACACTATTAATATTTGTTTTTGTAAAAATGAAAATTATAATGCAAAAGTTATCATTCCCACTGATCGTATTGTATATCACGATCGCAATTTCAGGCAAAATAATCGCAATATGATTTTTTTTTTTTTATCATGTTGTGCAGCCCTAGATTGGTGATATGCATAAATACATTTTTAAACACAGGATGTAAGAAACTGTAAGATACTGTAATGTTAGTAAGCGCACATGCACATCATACCACCACTGTGTGTGTCAGTGCCCCACACAGGCAAAAAAGTCTGGAAACACCCCAGACTAATATATCTACGACTGGTTAAGTCCATTGCCTGGTTGTTGGTTTTTTTGGGGCGATTTTTGTCATTTTATTTATCTAATTTAATGGTCTGCATGAGTGACAGGCGCTGCACTCTGAGTTATATTTGGTTTCAAGTTTATTTGAGGTGTGTTAATGAGTCAAAGCTCGTCTTAGTTTGGTAAAAGAAAGAAACTTGAATTCACAAGGTGATCAATTGTATTTTTATGTTTTTCTGAGTTCATCTCCCATCACGTTTAACCATTAGTTACCTCTGTTCTTTTTCCTTTTGTCTTTTTTTGACTGGCAGTGGCAGCAGTTATGCGATTAAACTTCACTTTTGAGCCATTACTACTTCGATTTTGGCACCCGACGACACAGCAAGATGACATTTCAGCTCAGTTATGTCGCCTACTAATCTGTGCTTGGCTCCAGTTTTTCCTTCGTTTTTACCTCCAGCCAACACTGTGACGCAATCCTGACATCAGCCCAAAAGAAGGGTCTATATCCATTCATCTGTCCATATCCATTTTCATCTGTTGTTCCTCTTGATCTGTCCGGTTCTACTGTGTTTATTTGTGTTTACATGTACATTAACCTTTCACTGTATTGTACATTTTCACTAGTTTGCATTCTCTTTACTTCCTCCGTCCCTGGTGCTCTGCTCTTTGAAGACCAGCTTAGGGAGAAAATGAGCGAGAGAAAGGGAGATGATAAATAAGAAGAGGGTGAAATGTAGCGAGAGGAAGAGAGTGGTTTGGTAATGCACATCCTCCTTTTTTGTTATTTCTCCTCTGTGTTTCTGTCTTTCATGGCGAGGATCAGTGAAGTGGCAGGTGGATAAAGAGAACACCTGCTCTCTTCATCTCTCTCTCCGCTTCGCTCCCACTCTGTGTTTGGCTCTTTTTCTCTCTTGTTCTCTCACCGCGCTCCCTCTCTCTTTTCTCAAGTCTCACCCATTTTGTCTCTCTCTCACCCCCACTTCATTTTTTGCAGTGATGCAGCCTGTCAAACATCTCACACACACACACACACACACACACAAAAAAAAAAGGAAACGCAAATGGATCTCAAGTGCTTGTGTGTGCGTGTGTGTGTTTGGTGTGTGTGTGTTCTAGTGGGAGTGTTAGAGATCAGAGGCACAGCAGCAGGAAGGGATAGAGGGAGGGGTGGATGTTATTTTTCCTCTCATATTAATGCTATTCATTAGCCTTGTCTAATTAATTCAGTGCCTCCTCCTCCCTTCGTTTCACTATGTCTTGCTTCCAAATCTCCCTTGCTTCCTACCTTCCTTTCCCCTTTTCTCACACCCCGATTTCTTCTTTTCATCTTCAGTTTTTGTCTCTTTATCCATTTTTTTTTTTTGGGCACCAGTTTTGGTTCAGACATTACACGATCACACGATGTATTGACTTTTATTTTAGCACAACCATCAGGCCCAAATTTATTATTATTATTATTATTATTTTTTTTTTATGTACATTGGTTTATGACCAAATCTAATGGGATAACACCCTCAACTGAGATGCTGAAAATAGACTCTGCCTTACATCAGCATGTAGCGCTGTCATTGTGAGCATGTTAGCAGCACACATTAGCATTTAGCTCAAAGCACCGCTGTGTCAAAGGAGCCTCAGAGACCTGCTGGACTATCTGTAAACTCTACTGACCAGGCATGTCCAAATATGATTGTATGTAAAAACAATACAGAAAAGGCAATTTAGCACAGCAGTGCTTCACTGTGACACTTGTGTTGTCCACTTTTCCCTTGAATTGTGATGTTGTGTTTCCTGAAGGCATCGTTTGCAATGAAAAATGAACTAGACTTCACAGCTCGCTGAGGAAACACAGTACATTGTGTCCTTAAAAGTGTCAAATTCTAACCTTGTAAACTCCTGTTTCCTGCTTCAGTAGCCTTGACATATTGGCAGCTAGCTGGCAACAAGTAGTTCACTGTTTTCACACATTGTTGACCCGAAGACGCAAAAGAATTCAGGATGTTTGTGAAACTAGCTAGCAGCGTGCGGATTAGGGTTGCATATTTTGTGCATTTTTCTTAACCAATACTTGAACATTAATCAATTAATCATTAGTCATTAATAAAATAATAATCATTATTTTAAAAAAAAAACAAAAATCTCTCTTATACCAAAAAAACAAATGTTTTTTCCTCCTTTGATCAAAGTTTTATTTCCACAGCAGCAGATTGTATACACCATTACATAGCCTACGTAATAGCCTTGTCTACGAAATGTACGTAATACTTGAATATCAGATAACCAGTCCCTCCAGGAAGTTGTAATGCTGTGATCAAAACCATTCATTCAACTCATCAACTTTTCCACAAATTTGACCAATCATTGCTTCCCGAAATTTCTACCAATCATTGCCCTCCCCCTGCTCAAACTCAATACATGTCTTAATGAACCAATCTACGCACTTTAATATTTCATAAATATGTGGTGTCTTGAGTGAGATGGAGTTCCCCACAGATTTTGCTTCTAAGTTACTTAGAACTCTCGGAACAGTGTGAGATTTTGTTCTCCGTGTCACAAGTTGCCTTTGATCTTAATAAGTTATACAGAACAAATGGCAACTTTCTTTTGCAGTTTTCACTTGCTCCTGCAGTTTCATTGCAAAAAATGGTGAAGAACATTGCATCATCCATCATCCACAATTTTTTTTTTAAGAAAGGCTGCTGTGAAAATCAGTCCTTTTAAAAACAGCCCACCAAATCCTGGAGGGACTGGTTAACGTGCACCTTAACTACATTTGACCTAATCCATTAAATTTTGAATGACCGATTAATCGACCATCGAGTAATTGTTATCATCCCTGGTTTAAACACTGGACTGCTAGATGGCAGTGTTGTCATCGGTCTTCACTGTTTTGATTGAATAATAGTTAACTTTTTAAACTCAGATTTGATGCATATGGTGGTGTGTTCTTTATACTATTACAGTTTTCCTAAAATTAGATAAAAAACAGCAATATATCACCTTGATTTCAGTATCACAATAGGTCTATATTGCATTGTAACCCCTGTATTATATGTGTATCCTATCACCCGATTCTTGCCAATACACAGACCCAACCCACTGCCTTTACTCTTATATCTGTTTAACCTTTCATCTCTACTAATATAACCTCTGTCTTTCTCTTCTCACTCCATCCTTACTTTCCCACCCTCTCCCCTTCTCCCCAACGTTCCTCTCCATATCCCTCCTTTCTTTTCCCTCTCTCTCTGTCCTTGCCTCCCTGTCTCTTCCCCCCTCTTGCATTCCCCTGTTTCCCATTGTCTGGATTAACGCAAATTTGCTGAGTGACGAGGAGGCAGCATCGCTTTTGTATGTGTGTGTGTGTGTGTGAGTGAGTGAGGGAGAGAGAGGGAGACAGAGACAAAGAGAGATGGAGAACTTGTTTTTGCACTTTGCGTTTCTCCCCTGTTGCCACCCACCATCATCAACCACCCTCTCTCTGGAGTTTATCAGCATCTGTACCGCTATCAGTTCATGGGGGTTTAGGGATGGATGGATGGTCTAGAGAGAGAGAGGAAGACAAAACGAGCAGAGAGTGTTAGAGACAGACA
>JAJHUR010137292.1:1050-23272 GCA_027495735.1 Lutjanus campechanus | reverse complement strand
ATAACATTCTGTGTACACATGTATGGGAATGCCTATTCTCTGTTTTGGGACTGAGGTGAAAATGATGTTGTCTTGATGTGGTCAGCGCTAATTAGGGCTGTATTAAATAGTTTGAAGCTTTGAAGCTTCAATCAAAGCGTTGACATTCAAATTCTACAACGTTTGAGTATGTTCAAACAGTTGCAGATAAAGTTTAGGCTACACTAATAATGTTTTATACTGTTTGTAGAATTAGATTCCAGAAGTAGTTGGATAGAATTGTTTCTGACTCATGTAATCCAGATGTTTCCAACAACTTCAGAGCATTAAAGTCCAAAAGTCAACATTTATTTCAAGAAGATAGATGTAACCATTTCCAAAATTCCCAACATATTTTTATCAATTGAAATATTCTGCTTCATGTTTATTGGCATTTAGCCTATGACGACAGACATTCAAAGCTTCATTCAAAACCTCAATAGAGGCTTCAAATGTAAAAAAACAAACAAACAAGACATTTGATACTGCACTGATACTAATATTTATTTCCTTTATCTTACTACCTGAAGAAAGATAAAACATTTAAACGCAGGTGAACATTTGTACAGTTTATAATTGTCTCTTTGCTTGTGGATATACTTTCAGAATAACTTCCCTGCCAGCAGCCCTGAACGACTACAAGACCTCAAGTCCACAGTTGATCTCCTGACAAGCATCACATTCTTCAGGATGAAGGTAAAGATGAATGATAGACAGAACTTTTCTTTTCTTTTCTTTTCTTTTCACAGTAGCACTAAAATAAACATGTTACAAATTTCTAGCACTTTCTGTAAAGTAGCCTGAGGCGCAAACTTAACATTACCCTATCCAAACTGAAGCTATTATCATGAAACTGTGTGTGTCTGTTTGTATGTGTGTGTGTGTGTGTGTTTCAGGGTGTTAATGTATGCTGGTGCGATTTGTGCAGCTCAGTGAGTTTATGGTTAAATTCCCGCTGAGATAACCACCTGCTGGGACTGTTTGTGTTTCTGACAGCTCTTTGAAGTGAATTGGATTCAACCATATGTTGTGTAACGTCTGTGTTCAGGTCCAGGAGCTGCAGAGTCCCCCCCGGGCGAGCCAGGTGGTGAAGGACTGTGTAAAAGCCTGTCTCAACTCCACCTACGAGTACATCTTCAACAACTGCCACGACCTCTACAACAGGGAATATCAGACAGACCCTGTAAGTCTGTGTGTGTGTGTGTGTGTGTGTGTGTCCAGATGAGGCCATTAGAGAATTCCTGCTCTTCAGTGTCACTACTATATTCTCACTACAAAGAAATTCATAATCTATGCAGCTGCTCAGATCTTTAACCTCTTTCTGTCTCCAGTCAAAGGCAGTCCCTCCAGATGAGCAGGGTCCCAGCATCAAAAACCTGGACTTCTGGTCCAAACTCATCACCCTCATCGTCTCCATCATAGAGGAGGACAAAAACTCCTACACTCCTTGCCTCAACCAGTGAGTCTCCGTTCATAACATCAGTCTAATTAATCAAATTTATCATGCAGATCCAGTTTGGGACATGACAGGAGAAGCTTTATAAGACAACAGCTGTATGGGATTCGTTAAAGGAAAAAAAAGTAAAACAGTAGAATATGAGAAAGGGAGTGTCAGAGCATTAAAGGGACAATTCACCCCAAAATTTTTTGGAGATATCCGCTGTAGAGATGTCTGCACTCTCTCCAATATAATAGGAATAAATGGTGCTCGGCTTGTGGGGTTCAAAGCTACAGAAAAATAAGTTTGAAAAATACCAAACCAGAAAGTAACTGCTCAGTTACTGGTCATGATTTTTGGAAAGAGACACTGGTTTTGAATTTTTCAAATGTATTTTTTGGTGCTTTGAGCACCACAAGTCAAGGCAGACATCTCTACGGCCGATATCTCAAAAACTCTGCAACACACACCAAAAAAGTCTAGATGGATAAATAACACTACGACACAGAGGAAAAATATGCATTTTTAAAAAAATTTTGGATGAACTGTCCCTTTAACAGAAAAAGAAACAGCTAAACAAACAGCTTTTATTTGTTTTGAAGCCACAAGAATTGTCAGTTCTGAACTGGAAAATAAAGCAGACACACTTACAACTGAAACAAACAAAATAATCCAACTAGAGCTGCAACGATTGGTCAATTAATTGATTAGTTGTCAACTATTTAATACATCACAAACTATTTTGATAACTGATTGATCATTTTGAGATTTTTTTTTTAAAGAAAAAATGTCCCAATCCTCTGACTTCAACGTCTTAAATATAATTTTTTTTTCCAGTTTTTTAAAACTATTTTATGATAGTAAACTGAATATCTTTGGGTTGTGGACAAAACAAGACATTTGAGAACAGACAACTTTTCCATTAATTTAGGAAATGATCAACAGATCAATATATAATGAAAATAATTGTTTGTTGCAACCACAATATCTTTCTGTATTATAATGTTGTACAGTGACAGTAAAACCTTAGTCTGTGTGTATACAGACCAGCCATTCCTCTCTGGTGGTTGGCAGTTGATTGGATTTGGATTCAGGCAATGTTTTAAAACTGTTAATGAAATACTTGTGATATATTATATCATACATATATACATATATATATATATGTGTGTGTGTATATATGGTGTTTCATACATCTCTGGTGCATTTTGCTGTCTGTGTGAACTAAAAATATACAGAGGAAACACTGATGGAGTTATATAAAAATGAATCAGGGTTATCTTGTTAAATAATGGAGTTCCATTAGTGCAGCTGGATTTAAGTCTGAGTTCTGCCTCTTATAGGTTTCCCCAGGAACTGAATGTGGGCAAGATCAGCGCAGAAGTCATGTGGAATATGTTTGCACAAGATATGAAATACGCCATGGAGGGTAGGTTTTTATGTGTGTGTGTTATTGGGATGTCATTAGTTTGTAAGAGCTGTGAAGTGGGGCTTTCCTCATCCTGCCTTTCTCTTTGATATTCAGAGCATGAGAAGAACCGTCTGTGTAAAAGCGCAGATTACATGAACTTGCACTTCAAGGTGAAGTGGCTCTACAACGAGTACTGCAAGGAGCTGCCCACTTTCCAGAAGCACGTACCTGAATATCCAGCGTGAGTATCTGACAAACAGCATCCGCACCTTTCCTCCGACATTCGCCGCTGTGGCACAGAGACTCATGTCGGTTCTGCTCATTTCTCGTTCTGCAGCTGGTTTGAACCGTTTGTCATCATGTGGTTGGACGAGAATGAGGAAGTGTCCAGAGATTTTCTACATGGAGCCCTGGAGAGGGACAAAAAAGACGGGGTAACTGCTTTCATCTGTAACCCATCTGCAACCCATCTTCACAACAATCTGTTGCCAGCATTCAGTGTTGGGCAAGCTACCAATTACTTCACACTGAAAGAGGCTGAACAAAGCTAACCAAGGGCAAAATTTTGTTTGGTTAACTAAAGCTACTCAGGAAAAGCAGTTCAAACTGCTTTGTAAAAAATGATCAAACATTCCTTTCTTCTATGGCCTGTTACTTTGAAGTTTCAGTAGTTAACTAAACAAAAACAGGGCAAAATAGTCATTTAAAAACTGAAATCACTATGCAAATATGAATGTAGTTGAACTACCAACAAACAACTGCAAAATGTTATTGTACTTGTTAAATTACATGTAGTTCACGACATGATGTTAGGTGTTTTGATTTGATTGGGTGATATCCGTTGTATTGCTGCCTTAATTCTTAATTAAATGACTTGTTTGATATTTTAAGAAATGCACTTAATTGCTTTCTGGCCAAGAGTCAGTGGAGAAGATTCATACCAATCTCACATCTTAAGCTAAGCTAACAGGCTGCTAGCGGTAGCTTAATATTTCCCACACAGACATGAAAATGGTATCAATCTTTTGATTTAACTCTCAAAACAAAATGAATTACACATATTTGTCAAAATGTCAAACTAGTCCTTAAACAAACAGAGTCACGTTTCTCCAACAAAGTGTGCAGGAAAAGTCTTCTGAGATAGAAGAGAAGAAACAGGCGATCATGTGAAACTCAAGTTTGACTAAAATCCAATCAAATTCTGCTGAGACAGTCGGAAAATACGGCATGAAAGCTTAACTCTGACCTCCTACCTGCAGCATTTTCCCCACCAAAAAATGTATTCATGCATTTCTCATGCAAATTCAGGCAATTCACATCATTTCTCCTGACTCAGCACATTCCAGGCTGAGAAGAGCAAGTTGAAGGCCTCAAGGCAATCAATAATGACTCAATACCAAAAGGAAAAAAAAAAAAAAGAAACTTCACTGCGGAGAAGAGCGGACACACACCATGCAGCGACTCACACTCGCACCTAAATATCCACACAGCAAGAGAGTCGATACAAAGCAGCTGAAGATTCTCTCTGCTCATATGTCAGGAATCCTTTGGGTCCAATTACTGTCGCCAGAGGCAGCTTCTGCTTCCCTGTGTCAGCGAAAACAACGGTCCCCACTCCCAGTCACATACCATAACACTATTCACTAATGGCCGAGCTGTTAATGAGGGCCCTGCTCCCCATCATAACCCTCTGATCGCCTCCGTGGCTCTCCTCCAAACCCTTTCAGAGGAATCACTTTGGCAAATCATTTGATTGCAGTCACATGCAGCTGAAGAGGGTCAGTTTCATTCTCTATGATATGTAACAGCGCTGTGAACTTCTCCCAAGGGTGGCCCCCCCGAAGGAATCAAACCCCTCACTTTAAATGTTCGTCAAATCACTTGTGTTGCAGCATCAGCCGCCGCAGAACAGCTTCTCATACTTTTTCTCCTCCCTCTGGTCCTGTTCTTTCTTCCCGCTCTCCAGTTCCAGGTCACATCAGAGCACGCTTTGTTCTCCTGCTCGGTGGTGGACGTGTTCTCTCAGCTCAATCAGAGCTTTGAAATCATCCGCAAGCTGGAGTGTCCCGACCCTCAGATCGTTGGCAACTACATGAAGAGATTCGCCAAGGTGACTCTCTCTGGCTGACGCTGTCACAGAATGTCTTCACCTGACTGTAATATTATTTCTCACTGGAACTGTGTGCTCATTCATTGACTCTGTCTTTTTTTCTCTTAGACCATCGGCAACGTCCTGCTGTCTTACGCTGACATCATTGCAAAGGACTTTCCAAATCACGTCAAGAAGGAGAAAGTGGTAGGTGTTTGTTTTAAAGGGATAGTTCAGATGATTTGAAGTAGGGTTGTATGAGGTACTTATCGATAGTCAGTGAATTAGCTACAGTAGATTCTGGATGACATGCATCCAGTTTGGAGAAGCAGAGAGAAGCACCAACACATAAGCTAAGCAATGAACAGGGTCAGCAACAAAAGGTATTTTAGCCACTTGAAAAGGATCCACCTAAAAAAGTTTAGTTTACGTGTGCGATATTTAGTATATTTTCACTGCTTTACTTTGCGGTCAGGCAGCCTTGTCTGACAGGAAACCACCAATACTGCTTTCTCCAAACCAACCACAGGCGATATCATTCAATGTACGTAGCAGGACACAGGAGTTTCTGGTCCACACCTGCCTGGATCTGTTAGTTTGTTTGTGTTACTGTGTGACTTTAGTGAATCCAAACTAAACTTTAGACCCTAACACAGAAGTCACACAATAACACAAACAAACTAACTGATCAAGGCTGTAGTAGACGAGCACCTCCTGTGTCATGCCAAGTAAAATGACTGTAGAGTTTGGTTGGTTTAGAGAGATCGATATTTAGCTTGTATATTGGCAGTTTTCCATCGCATAATGCCGTGTGACGTCAAAGTAAAGTGGTGAAAATATCCTCAATATAGCATACACTTAAACTGATATTGATTTTTTTTTATTAGGTGGACCTTTTGTAAGTGGCTAAAGTACCTTCTGTTGCTGACCCAGTCCACAGCAGTTGATTGCTTCGCTTCCGTTCCGGTACTCGTCTCAGCTTCTCCTAACTGGGGGCGTGCCAACAGCCCTCTACTGTAGCTAATGCACTGACTATGGATAAGACATAAAAGAAAAGTTTGGCACAACAAAGTACCAGATGGAAATTTGTGTCACCAGTGTAGACAGCAGTGACTGATTTAACAGTTTAATTTGAGCTCCATCAAGACTTGGTTTTAGGACATATATATGCAGTTTGGTGTATGTGGTCAGGTTGATTCATTTCGGCACAATAAACCGCTCTTCAGTGTAATGGCCGAGCCCAGGTTGCAGTGCTTCAAAGTGAATTAGGGCTGTGTAATTAGCTGAATGTGGTGTAGGCTTGGGGAAAAGTGGGCCGCTCTCCCAGAGAGACCAGGAGCCCCCAGAGGAGCAGTAATTACTGAAAACTCCTGCTTCTCCTGCCCCGCATCACCGAGAGTGTTTTCGCCAAAGAAGCAATAAAAAAAGTTAGGAGGACTAACCTTGATTGATTACAATAAAACGCTGGGAGCAGACAGAGGAAAAGGGAGAGAGAAGTGAGTGTAACGATTTTTCTCCTTCTCCCCTCAGCCATGTATCATCATCAATAACATCCAGCAGCTCAGAGTTCAATTGGAGAAGATGTTTGAGGCCATGGGAGGCAAAGACGTGAGTTTCCATACATGCTCTTATTGTTGTGATTGAGCTAACGCATCACGGCTCCTGTACTCATCCCATTTTGTCCTCTTCCAGCTCAACGTGGAGGCGAGTGACTTCCTCAAGGAGCTGCAGAACAAACTCAACAACGTCATGGACGACCTCAGCCATATCTTTGCTGTCAGGTGGGCGTGTCCGCTTGATTCCTGTGGGGAACTAAGAGGGTGCTGTGACTGGTTTCTCCAACTAATTTTACAGTCTGTTTTCATGTCCTTCCTTATGTGTGGTGATGTAGTTTCCAGCCCCAGATCGAGGACAACGTGAGGCAAATGGGAGACATCTTAGCCCAGGTCAAAGGTCAGACCGTGCCGGCCAACGGCAGTGTGGTTCAGGAGGCTGACAACGTGCTGCAGCCAATCATGGACTTCCTTGACAGCAAGTAAGTATGACTGCATATCGAATATCAATAGTGTTTAAAGGGAAAGTTCGGATCATTTGAACTGGGGTTGTATGAGGTACTTATCCATAGTCGGTGTATTAGCTACAGTTGATGGCTGTCAGCAGGGCCCCATGTTGGTTGCTCTTATCAGATATTTCTTCATCTAAATCCTAAAAAATGTCTGAATTCACACTTTTTTTTAAGGCTTCTTGCAGAGAAGACGAAGACATACTTTATTAATCCCCATTGGGGGAGATTCACTTCTTGAAGGAGCTTTAAACTAAGCAACTGAAAAAAAAAAAGTTTTGTTTTGCTTTTGAAACTCAAGCTTTGCTCTGGCACTGGTATCAAAAACCTTCAAACATTAAATAAGTTTTAGAAGTTTTTTTTTGTAACTTTATGAATGAACTTGCTCAAACTCTCAAGTTACCACAGCCCTAACAGACACACACATTCCATAAATAAATGAATATGTGTGTTTTGCCTCCGTGCTGACAGATTGTGTGTTTTTGTGTCTCAGCCTGTCGCTGTTTGCCAAGATCTGTGAGAAGACAGTCCTGAAGAGAGTGCTGAAGGAGCTGTGGAAACTGGTGATGAACACGATGGAAAAAACAATTGTGCTCCCAACACTCACTGACCAGACGGTACGTTAAAAGAAGACATTCACTCCCATTTTCTTCACCTTTTTCTTTTTTCTTTTTCTCTGCTTCTGAATTTCATTGCTTTTCATTGCTGGCTTCCACTGTGATTGTACATTAACTCATCTATCCTACCATTACCCCATTCTCTCTGCCTTCCTCCCTTTCTTAGGTTATTGTAAGTATGTGTGCGTGTGTGTGCAGCCTCTGTAAGCATGAAGAAACACTCTATTTATAACAGGAGCCTTAACATCACCATCTGTAGCATTTGTCATCCTTTTCTTTTCAATTCTTTCTTCCTCTGTGAATATCAGTGCATCAAAACCTGATCTAAATGGCAGCACGGTGTGCCAGAGAGAGCATTACCTGCCTATGAGTCCCTGAAGTACTGACTGACTGTGCACCAAAGCACTCAAACCGTCCTTCTCTACCAATATGAAGCTTGATTATTGTGAATGTTTATTAAAATTTGTATAGAATCCCACTCTTCAGACTCTTGTATCTGCAGCTGTGTGTCCTCACTGAACCTCCTGAATTCACCTCTCACTCTGCAAATATTCCTCAACTGCATACGTCTCAAACACCTCTCGTTTACTTCTCTCTGCGCCGTTCTCACTTTTCTCACGTCTCTCCATGACAGGGCACTCAGATGATCTTCAACGCTGCTAAGGAGTTGGGCCAGCTGTCCAAACTCAAGGTGATGAAAACAGAACATCATTAAAATACTCAACAAATGAAATACATCTCAAATGTAGACTGACTCCTTTGTTTGATCTGTCCTGCAGGAGCACATGGGACGAGAGGAGGCCAAAGCTCTGACGCCTAAGCAGTGTGCAGTAATAGAGCTGGCACTGGACACTATTAAGGTATTGTAGGATGTGTTACACAAGCAGAGCAGCTGACAGATACATTTGTGCTTTTGATTTTTACTATCACAGTATTATAGTTTGGTCTGTTTTTTTTTAATACAAAGAAATACTGAAATATGTTTGAGCCTTCCCTGAAAAAAACAACTGACAGACGAACATATCAGACTTTGACAAATGGAACGATGTAAAGTGTCTCTGGTATTTTCACGGTCCTCTTACATCTGCTAAGATGGAGATGGTTTCCTATTCCTGCATGAATTTGGTGTCAGAATAAGAGAAAAAATGAGTTTCCAGCTGTGAAAAATTCACATAAACACTCCCGCAAGTCAGAACTGGGAAAATCAGAGAAATTGCTTAGTTGTTGTCTGCGGACGTCATATACACAGTAACATGGCAAACAAAAGTAAATGTTTGCTTGACAACTTTTTTATTAATTCATGCATTATATCAATTTTTTGTTCACATATACTATGGTATTAGTCTCAGCCTACCCATTGTCCACAACAAGCACGACAACAACAACAACAACAACCCTACTCTGCCCTTTGTAGCATCCATGTTTTTTCCATATACAACTTCAGAGCTCATGAACACACAAGTTGGAATAACCATCCAATGAGCATGTGAATACAGCATATGTATAAACTAGGATTTTTCTTAAAGCCACAGAGGTCAAAGAAAAGTCAAATCATAAATGATGATGAGTCTGTCTGCTTCAATTTGGGTAAATACTGTGAATCTCTCTTCAAAAATGATCCTTACAGTGAGGTTGCAGCCTTAAAGGGAAAGTTTCTTGTTGATGTCCAATCAGTGTTGATTATAAATGTAGTCAGCTGAAGCTATATTTTCCTCGGTGTTGGTATACTGACTGAGAAAACCGAGCTCTCCTGCTCGTGGAGACATGTCAGCGGTGCCTACATGTACCAGGATGCACTGCAGGGAAGCCTCTGATGCTCACGCCCATGTTGCCATGTATCACCTCCCCAGCCTTGAGCTGTTACTCAATTGGACAAAACACAGCGTTAGGTGACAAAAACAGCCATCTCGCCACCTCCTGGCTACCCGGAGATGGAGACTAGAAATCCAAACTGAAATATCCTGTATTTCACCAATGACATCACTGTGACATCACTGGATGCAGGAAGAACTCATTTACCATCAGCACTGACTGGACGGCCACATGAAAAGTGCCAAATTTTCCCTTTAACTATATACGCAGTTTCATCTGACTTCAAGACGACAAAGACAGTATTTATACATTTGTATAAATCAAAGAATTATGAAATGACTAAATACTCAAATTCTAATCAAAACATGTAACTTTGAACTTCAAAAAATGAATAGAATTTTAATGTTTTAGTTAGTTGTAGTGCTGTAGTGCACTACACACGACTGCATTTACATGTTCTATGTTCATTAAAGCAGGCTTAGAGCTGCGTCAAACCATCATCCTGTTGCTTTATAGCTCCAACACTGACAAGGTTGTTCCACACGACTTAACAGTTTTGCTACGCTTGTACATTTTTCCACTTCGAGTTCTCTGTGTCCCACCCTCTGTCTCTCTCTGTCTGCCTGCCTACTTGTTGTCTAACCATCTACAATACACGTCGTGTCACATCTGTTTACGCAGCAATATTTCCACGCCGGTGGTGTGGGCCTGAAGAAGACGTTCCTAGAAAAGAGTCCAGACTTGCAGTCTCTGCGCTACGCCCTGTCTCTGTACACCCAGGCCACGGACAAACTCATCAGGAAGTTTGTCCTCTCGCAGAGCGCTCAGGGTACGACTTCAAACAGCAACAACACACACATATGAACACACACACACACTGTCGCACAGCAGGTTCAAACAATTTCACACAAAAATGCTCAAAGAGCTCCACTGCTTATTCTTACTGTTACTACGGCTTATGGAATTAAATGGGATTATGAGATTAAACAGAATAACTTGCTTACAGTGTTGGAAGAAAATGTTTAATTCATTGCTTCAGTGAATTACAGTAGCAACACCAGTATATGCAAATGCAGACTCTAGAAACAGTAGAAGCTGAAATGTCCACAGACGGACTTTAGGTGAGCAGAAAATGGGAATGAAAGTAGTTTTAAATATCTTCTCTCTAATATCAAGGACATGTTTGAGAGAATTTGAGAGAATGAGAAAATAAGAAAATACAGGGAGAGTGCAAAGTTTCTGCAGATACAGACAATACTACACACTTCTTGTGGGTCATAAGTGATGTTTGATCTATCCATTATTTTTTTAGAATCTATACTTTGCATAGTGTATCTGTAAAACCATCAGCCACAACTCTTGTATGCACGTTTTCCTTCTGCTGCACTAATGAACACTGTCTCTGCCTTCTTCTGATGCTGACTTTCTTTTGTCTCCTCTCAGTCCACGGAGGGAAAGGGATCAGGTGCACGGCGAATGAAGACACACCACCAGAGAAACGTACGTGTCAGCAGTGTTATGTAAAACCTGCGTGTCCCCCAGAGCAACCCAGAGCAGCTCAGACATCTGTGTGATCAAACTGTCATCGACCAAAGATAACCTGAGACAGCGAGCCGTGTTAGCCCTCGGCACAGCCCCGACTCGCTTCTTGTTTTTCCTCCCTTTTATTCTCCTTTATATCAACTGGTTAAGAAAAAGCATGACTTATGCATAGGGCCACTGATGGTAGATGAAGCTTAGACGCACAGCTGACCAGGTGAGAGTTCGGATGTAATAACCACAGCAACTTAAGATCAAGGAGAGCGTGGGATGTGCGAGACACGATGAATAAAAGAAGGAGTCGTGCAAAGTTTGTGTGCACTGATGAAAAGTAGCTTTTCTCCAGGAAACTTTTGTTGCAGTTTGGGATTTTTTCAGTTTCATTTTTTCCCCTGAGCATCGAGAGAGTGTTAAGAACGAATTACCAGCCATTGCGGCATTACAGTTCGCCATTTGCTCAGCATTAGAGTTGGCACAAAAGCTGCTTTACCCAGCCAAGTCCTGCTCATCTGATTATCACAGAGAACCTGTGTGTGTCTGTGTGTATCTGTGTGTGTGTGGTTTAAATTTAGTCCGCAATCTGCTGATGCATCCCACTTCAAGTCATATATCTCAGCTGTGCTACTTTGTGGGCTGCAAAATACACCAGTTATGACAATAGAGAGACAAATGGCCACACAGCAAACACACACACCGTCAACCACTTACTCAGGTCTGACTTCATGTACTCAGTGTTGTTCCTACACACACACACCACCTAGACCACATAAATAGTTGTTTATATTGTACAACTGCACACAAACTGTAACTGGGGTCTTTTTTTAAAGCTGATTCTGGTGAATTAGACTGAGTATATTTCAATTTAATATTCTTATACTTTCCTATAAATGTAAAAACTGCTAGTTTTAAGTATTTAAGTAGTATTTCAAGTATTTTATAAAATCAAGTGAATCTTTTCTTGACTCGACTGCAGCAACTTGCATTAATTATCCCGTCTTTCTTTAAGATACATACACAAATCTTTGGAAAATTATTGAGAAAAGTTGATCACAGTTGATCAAATACTGGCCTGTCATGTTTTTCACATGTTTTGTGGGTTCTCCTATACACTTTGGGGTTGAGGGGATGGGGGGCAAAGTCAGCAAAGTATTTGAAATCTACAAACTAACCACTAGATGCCACTAAATCCTAAACCATGGTACTTTAAATTAGTCAATAGGTAATGAATTTATCATAATCAGGAACCTTTTTGTTTATTTTTTTGGTCAAAAAGGGCAAGTTAATGATGTCAGTATATCTAAAATCCTGGCTACAGCCCTGAACTTACTGACTGTGTCTTCACAGCGTCTGGAGTGGATGCAGTTGGCGAGGTGGTCATGTGTGTGGACATTTTACCCCAGCCTAACGGAGAACACAAGATCAGTGTGAAAGGTGAGAACGCAGAGCAGACTGCACCGCTGTCCCACTTTTCCTGAGATCTCTCAGTTATTATTCTGTCTTCTTGTCGTCTCCTCTTTCCTTCCCTCTTTAACTCAACCTACTTTGATCCTCCAGTGGTGGCTGCTAATGACCTGAAATGGAAGGCGCAGGGCTTCAGGCCCTTCGTGGAGGTCTACATCATCGGCCCTCACCTCAGCGACAAGAAGAGGAAATTCGCAACAAAGTCCAAGAACAACACCTGGTCGCCCAAGTTTGCCGAAAGCTTCCAGTAGTGAGTACCTGCGATTTCTGCTGGATCTGATTATCTGGATCAAGGTTAAAGGGTGACCTTTTTTTCAAGCTGAACCTTATTTTCCCACGTTTTTGTTTGTAAGTGACTAATGGGGACAATAATTATTTAATTGGTCCAGTATTGATGGAGAGCACTGCAGCCGGCAGCGGCAAGACTGAGCTACAATATAATCCAGGCAACTGCACACCATCAAAGCACGTCCACTAAAAGAGTGAGACTAAAAGACTAAAAAGTGTCTGACAACATTATGAAAAGGATCTCCACAGAGATAAACTTTTTATTTAAAGATTAAGATACATTTTGTTTAACCAGAAACAGCTGTTTCACTGCTCTCGCCAAATTCCCTTTGCAAAATCATTTTAACATCATCATAATCATCTTGATTCAAACTCGAGAGAAACAGAATAAAACTCACCAAAAACATCTTGGCTTGTCTTTCCACTGTTCCAACAATCATCCACTCAGATTTGGTTGAAGTAAACCTTTAATTCACTGACACAGATGTGAAAATATTCTGGCCTTACATGCTGTTTTTCCATGCTGCTTCTCACTTAACCAAACCAGAGTTGGTGATTGTTGGAACAGTACAAAGACAAACCAAGATGGTGTCAGTAAATTTTTTTATTTCTGATTAAACAAAAGGATCTTACTCTTTAAAAAAGGTCTGTCTTTCACGACCCTTTCCATAATGTTGTCAGACACAATCTGAGCCTGTCAGCAGCAAAAACACTTATGGCACTTTTAGTGGATGTATTTGAGGGGTGTGCTTTTGCCAGCTGCAGCCATCTTCCTCAATACTGGACCAATTTCAAAAACTGTAGTCACTTAAACACAAAAACATGGGAAAATAGGGTCCAGGTTGCAAAATACCCTTCGATAGAGGTTGACTTAAATGTGCTAGAAGTTCGAAAGAGTTTGAAATGCTCTGTTCTTTAATATTAGTAAAAAAAAAATTCCAGTCAAGAATTTACACAGACATGAATTAAAACATGGATATGATTCTGTCTTGTTTCAGCTCGTTGGGCACTGAGGTGGGTCCAGAGAGCTACGAGCTGCAGGTGTGTGTGAAGGACTACTGCTTCGCCAGAGAGGACCGCACCGTGGGCATGGGCGTGCTGCAGGTGAAGGACATAGCCAGCAAGGGCAGCGTCACCTGCTGGATGCCGCTGGGCAGACGCGTCCACATGGACGAGACGGGCCTGACGGTGCTGCGCATCCTCTCCCAGCGCAACAACGACGACGTGGCGAAAGAGTTCGTCAAGCTCAAGTCGGACCAGCGCTCAGCCGAGGAGGGCCGCAGCTGAGGGGGGGGCGGGGAGGGGGAGGGAGCGAGGACACACGCGTGTGCACAAGAACACCAGAGACGTACCTGATAGACATAGTATTATGCACACATATAGTACTCACACCTACATAGATAGACAACCATGTGCAATACACAAGCACACACATGAAGATGCTCTATTGTACATATATCTGCATACATTATGCAACATTTACATTGCAATGTTATCAATGCAAACACGGAGGAATATGTTTATAAAAAGTCATATTTAATTTTGAATATTTCAACACTCAGTTTAGAGTTAGCCTCACGTTAGCAAGCACCTCCCTCACTCAGTCTTTCCTCGAACACATCACACCTTTTATACGCTGTCATGTGATTAACTGCAGCGCAGAACATCAACAGAACCATGTGAATAGATCGAGAACGACCACTTTGCACTTTTGCTTCTCAGTGTCTTCAGGAGAGCAGTCCTTGCCTAGCTACGCTCCGTCTGTCCGTCCGTTTGTCCGTCCGCTTGCCTGCCTGACTGTGTGTCGTTCTTCCAGTCCGTCGTCCTTTCTCCCCCTTCCCGCCCCCTGTTGTTTGCTCTGCGTAGTCCCTCCACCCCACCCCAACGGTGTGATGTGTTGTGTAAGTTGGAGTTCAGGCACAGATCTAAGATCAGGGGGCCTCATTACAGAAACTTCCTAAGTCTTAAATCCTGTCTCAGTGGTTCTCAACTTATGGGTCGCAAGATCATTTCCTGGGAGAAAAAAAGATGAAATGAAATATTGTGGCAAGTAGCACAGAATGAGAGTCAGGAAGCAGCTCTCAGTGACATCAGCTCCTTAAAGACATTAAACACAAGAGACAAGCACTCAAAAATATGCAAAATACAGCTGGTGTCAAAAAATGTAACAGCCACTTCACTGATGGTTAAAACTATAAACCAGCACAAAATGATCAATCAACAACATAACCCACCCTGCTCTGAACAATCACAAACACTAACAAGAAGTGTAACATTTACATTTTGTAACATAAAATATCAAACTTAACAGTCTGCTCAGTCCAGCGCTAAGCATGATCGGAAATGAGGCTGCATTTTAGACTTGGGAATGGTTTTTACATGACATTGCCTACCAGTGATATAGTTTGCCTTAACATATACAGTATATAAATATTTTACACAGTGTGTTTGTGAGGGGGTGAGGGGTCGCAACTCGAAAAGGTTGAGAACCATTGTCCTGTCTTATCTCAGTTTAGAATGACATTTAGGATTTTTTCTATATTACAGAAACATGTTTCCTCACTGCATTTAGAAAAAAAAATCCATCTTATTCTAGGACATGAATTTAGTTATTGTAGAACTGTCCTAACTGAAGAATTTTCCAAAGTTGGGATGGAACAGACCCTGTCCTAAAGTCAAAATATCAGCATCACTGTTGTTAGATCTGTATGGAAATGACAGTGAAGGTGAAAAATTACTCAAACTCTATGACGATGCTTTAAATTTCCCTCCTCCCCAGACTGGAAACTTGTTAAACCTGTTATCCCCCAAAACAAAAGCCCACTTCTCTGAAAATACACACTGGAGTTGGAGTTCAGTGGCTGTCTGGCTCTCTGCCCGCCAGACTCCATTCACAAATTGGTCGATTCAACCTTAAAGTCTTACAACTCATAAAAAGACACTTACTTATTTGGCAAACATTCTGCATTAATTTGAACCCTAATAAACATGAAACAGGCAAACAAAAACAGTTATTCCAGCCCAGAACAGAACATTCACAGGAGGACACTACAGCTGTAGCGATGTTTTCAGAGAAGCAAGTGTTTCAACTTTATGTTTCCTTGATCTCTGATGACGTTTCATGGTCATTTTTATGATTTAATACAGTAAATATATTACAGATTGCTCCTTTAAGAGAAGATATGAGGTCTGGGATAGAACAGGACACAGCCATGAGTATGGACATTATCTCTAAGACAGGATTTTTCCTATTTTTGAAACTGTAATGAGGCTCCAGTTTCCTTTTTGCCCCCCAAAAATCCAAAAATAGAGAAAAAACACACACACAAAACAAACTGACCTTAGATGTGTGTCCAGGGGCAACATCACTGCTAGTCTGTCCTGTAATGTACTAACGTCCTGCATGTTGACCCCCCCTCCCCTCCCCCAGGAACACTGTGATTTCACTTTGCTGTAACCATGGCAACCGCTCCCCTCCCCAACATAAAAAGATGGGTGCCTCCGATATTTTACCCGTGTGAGCATGGTGCATATAGTATAATCCTGGTACAATAAGGTTTTATAGTTACGACCCGACTAACCTTCGTGACGGTGGAGAAAACGCTGAGCCTGACGTGTGTCGATAGAAGCGAAAGTTGTGGCCACTTTTACTTTTCTTGCTTCACATCACAACAAAACGGAGCAATACCCCAGAGTCGAACACATCCACACCCCAAGAGTGCACATTAACTCCCCAAGAAAAAAAAAAAAAAAAAAGGCTACGGGATCAGTGAACTGGGACGTCAAGTTTACGCACTAATACATGCTGCCCACGCTTCTGTTGGCAAATTGACCTGCAAGGTTTTACCCACGTGCCCCTCCATGTCCACCTGCCACACTGCAGACATGCTCCGGTTCAGAAAAAAAGTCTCTGTGGAGGAACTTGAAAATAAAAATAAATTAAAAAAAAAAAAAAAATCCACATGGAGCCTGAAGGACACACGACAGCTCCTCCTGACCGCCTGCACATGACGTATCTACACCCATCTCTTTAAGGCAATAGTGGTTTGTTTGTTTGTGTGTTCACTGAACCTTTTTATGGAGAACTCTGTGAACACTGCTCTGTCTTTTGTTATTTTGTGTGTGTGCGTGTGTGTGTGTGTGTGTGTGTGTGTGTGTGTGTGAAGGTGTGTGTGTGTGAGTGTGACTGTCACACCCGCAAAATGGGCTCTAAGATTGTGAGCAATATATTGTACCTACATACCCAAAATGTAATGCGCTGTCAATATAACTACAGCAGCACCAACTGCAATATCCAGATCCAAGGAATGGGAAACTTATGATTCTTTTTTTCTTTTTTTTTGTGTGTGTGTAAAAAAAAAAAATCACTAAGATATTTTATTTATAGTCTCATAAAATCCCCATTCCTGTTGGAAGTGTGCAAGCTTTTTCTCACATATTTTGGATAAGAGAGGGGGGAAAGTGTTTTGCCTTTAGTAGGACCAAATTTGCACGAGATCTCAAGTTTATTTATTTATTTTTTTTCAAAGAATTAAAGAAAGAAGCCATCAAAGTCACCGCCAAGCATTTACTACATGTTGTTCACGTATTTAGTTTCAGTCCTGTCATGTGCGTAAACGAATCTCTCGTGAGCGAGCACTCACGGTCACGGTCCGGCTCGTCTTTGTGGTCTTGGTCTCTTTGTGAAAACTTAAATGATGTCAGTGACAGTGAGTAAACGCTGCAGTAGGTTTCCCTGTCGCTGTGTGGAGCTACACCGGACGTCGCTGCTGGCCTGTCACATGTTGTCTTTACTGAAAACTGTTGAATTCTACCAAAACAAAACAACAACAACAAAAAAAAAGCTTCTGAATGTTATTTAGCCTTCAGCAGAGCCTTCTTTCTACGATCAAAAAAAAGGGATGAATCCAAAACCACAACTAGCTTGGGGACACCAACTCATGCCTTTTGATTTAGGCGTCCAAATTTCACTAAAAGAGATGGTTTGGATTATTTGAAGCGGGGCTGTTTGAGGCACTTATCGGTGTTTTACCTACAGTAGGGGGCAGTTTGCACGCCCTCAGTCAGGAGAAGCAGCAGCAGTTCGGGTATAGGAAGCTGAGCGATGTACTGCTGTGGACGGGGTCAGCGGGAGCATTTCTTTTAGCCACACAATAAAATCAACATCAGTTTAAATGTTCGGTATGTTTGGAATATTCTCTCTGCTTTACCTCGACGTCAGACAGCATGACTTAAACTGACTAAACTGTTTAAGTGGACCTTTTTTATGTGGCTAAAATATGTTTTGTTGCTGTTTGTTCACAGAGGTAAGTTGCTGAGCTTCAGTGCTGGTGCTCCTCTCTGCATCTTCAAATAATCTGAACTGTCCCTTTAAATAAAAAGGATCAAGAGTTCAATCATGCTTGATTTTTGGGTGAACGAGCTTTTAAAAAAGAGCTTTTTTTCCCGCCACATTTAACACACGGTGCAGTTACATTGTTTGTAAGTAATCCCAGGGCTCAAGACAAAACTTGACATGTCAGGTTGTAGCTGAAAAAGCAACAAAACAAACAAAAAAAAATACGATCATCCAGTTTGGGGCTCGTTGGTTGCCTGCTTCATGTATGTACGCACACACACAGACACACCTACTGCACACGCACACACACACACACACACCAATGACACCTACACACACGTCTACACACCGATCTCTGCTCAAGCACAAAAGGGCACATGTAAGATGACACACATGCATGCATGCACGCCGACACAACTCTGTGGAGACCAATGATGCCCACCCTGTGAATAGAATCAACTTACAAATTGCATGATGGGAAACTTTATCGTGCCAGCACGTGTCTCTTTGATGTTCCTTTTTGTTTGTTTTCTCCTTGTTTTTTTATTTTTTTTATTTTTATTTAAGCTATGTAACGATAAGTCATCAATGTTTTTTGTTTTTTTAAAAACGGCTTGTGAATACGTCATCTGTAACCAATATGAATGTAGTGTGAACACAGAACTCGCATGAGAGAATTATTTTCTACTAAGGATGTTTCTAATTTGTTTCTTATCATTATTGATCGTTCTTTAATGAGGATGAAGTGGAACTGGAATGCAGCCTGATTGTGATCTGCTTCCTATTAAAAGGACATTTGTGTCACAATCTAAACGCCTGCTTGATTCTTCTTCCTCCTCCTCCTCCTCCTCCTCCTCCTCCTGTGGTACCTGACCATCACATTTCTGCAGTTTTGTTGACCTTTTTCACGACAGCCATATTGATATGAAATAGTAGAGTAAACACAGGTGTTACCAACATGGCCGACCGATACTGGATTTTTGGGGTCGATGCTGATACAGATATTAAGGAGGAGAAAAGTCCAATTTCAATATATCGGCTAATATTCTTTGCACAGAATATATATAAACAGGATATATGATATACAAGTTATAATGTACAGTGAGCAGGTCATTATTGCAAAATAAACCTCGCTGTACATTATCCCGATTATTACATGATTACTTACCAAAAAAAATCAATAATTTGACACAAAATTTTGTGGATTTAAAAATGAATTTGTTGTTCCTTCTATGGTCAGAACTGTGTCCATAGCAACGGTCTGTTCTTCATAGCAACGGTCTGCTATACAGAAACAGACCTTAGAAAGCTTTAACTGACCAATCAGAATTGAGTATTTAACAAAGCTATGTAACATTTGTATATTAATTAAGAAAAGGGATCAAATATACATAAAATGCTGCCTGTAACGTTAACAAATAAAAACAATCTGCATTGTATTCTGTTATAAAAGTTTTAACATACTGTAGGTGCATAGGAACAACATATATGCTGATATTGATACAGACTGATAATGGCCAATATCAGGCCGATAATATCGGTTGATTGATATATCGGTCAGGCTCTAGTTACCAAAGATACCAACTGTTGCCTGACAACAACATCTGACAAAGGTGTTGCTGATTAAAACTAGCAAACTCAGACTAATGTACATTGTCCCTTTTTAAATAAACAAACAAATAAATAAATAAATAAATAAATGAGTGTAGCAGAGCCTCTCCGGTGAGCCAACATGCACAACAGCAGCACCCTGACCCTGTTTGACCTGAACCTTAATTAGTGTCGTTGGTAACACCTGTGTTTACTCCACTGTTTCATGTCAAACCTGAAAAAAGGTTTATTTATTCAGTTATTACATCTCATAGAACACACGTCTAATATACCTAACAAGAAAAAAAAAAGCAACAACTTATTAAAAATAGTACGTTTAAATTTTCTTAATCCCTAACCTCATAAAAAAGTGTGCGAACAGATGCTGTTTCCTCTCAGATGGAGGCAGCAGGGTGTTACACTGACCCCCGAACCTTCAGCTGGAACAACTCGGCTTCCACTTCAGCGAGCGCTCAGTCTGTTCTCAGCGTGACCTCTGACCTCTCTGTGGAGAATGGGGGCGGGGGGATGGGGAGCATCACCCAACACCACTTTACACAAGTTGAACCAGATGTTTTTGCTCCTTCTCGACAGTCTGGGGGAGAAAAAGAAAGCGAGAACGCTCTTTTCAATTAGTCCAAATCAATAATCAGTAGGATATTTCTCTTTAATATTATTGTGCACATCATCATAACAATAATCCTCATGTTTTACACTGATGATTGAAATAAAACTGAGTGTTTCAGACTCTGCAGCTATGGCCAGCGTGTATTTTTTGACAATTAAAACACGTCTAAACATCTATTCTAGTAGAAACCTAAAATCAAAGTATGAACTTGTGTTAAATTGTGCACTGAACATGCTGCTGGTGATCATACTTTTGATTTAGTGCTTCAATTAATGCTTTATTTTCAGTATCTATCAATTATCAGTTATTTTCTTTATTACTCTATTAAACATTTGGACCATAAAATGTTAGATAAGAGTGAAAATGTCTTTTACATATTCCTCGATGTCACCTTGATATTTCAAAAATAAGGGAAAAGAAAATCCTAACATTTTAACACACTCTTTATACTTAAAAGAGGAATATTCAAGATTTGTCAGTTGCTGAAAAGTGTGTTTGTTGTCGTCTTATTCCCAGGATGTCGATACTGAAGAGCCCAAATACAACAAGTGATAATATAGAGGGAGTCTATAAATTGTTTATTTTTAATAAAAATCTGTTTAGTATGCCTTTAAATGTCCAACTAACAGTCCAAAACCTCAAAATATGTAGTTTACTATAATGTAAGACGAGGAAACAGTAAATCCTAATTTAAGCATTTGGCATTTTCCCTTGAAAATTGTTGCCGATTATATTATACATTATTACAGTTTAGCCTCGGGACTATTTCAGTTTATTAAATGTCAGAATCCAAACTGACTCCTAATTAGCTTGTTTTGCAGCACAGCAGCATTTAACCTAAATGTATTTAATTCAGACTGATATAAAAGAGAGAACAGAGTAAATCGTCACATTATAGAAGCTTTAACATGTTGAAAAGGGCAGTTTTTTTTTATTGACAAGGGATTTAAAATACATTTAATTTTCTGTTGACTAATCATTTCAGCACATGATGCAGTTAAACATATAAATGTTAGATTAAAGCCAATATTCTGTGAATTTTCTAAAGGACTGACTGTCTGTGATCGCAGATTCATAGACAAACATGTCTGAACTGCAGATCTCACGCCCCACCATTATTCATATCTGCTGCAGCCTGTGTGTGTGTGTGTGTGTGTGTGTGCGTGTATACTGCCACCATGTGGTGAAGACGCAGCAGGTCCGGTCTGCTGCACAGAACGGAAATAAAGACACAAGCACGCAGGTTCTTATTTTACAGTAAAAAAATGAAACCAAAAACAAGACTTTATTAAAGAAGCATAAAAAATAAAACTCTTGATACATTTCTCATAACCGTCAAGTCAGCTCAAATTATATGATTATACAATTTTGCCCGGCTCACGGTTAAAAGGTCCATAAACTTTCAAATAAAATATATTTCAATTTTAAAATTTCTTCAATAATTTTCTCATTTTGTTATAAATTGCCTATATGTAGTACACAGGAAATAAGGAAAATAAAAAAATGGAAAATAAAAATAAATTTGAAGTAATAAAAAGGGTCACATTATTGTCTGGGATATTTAGGTAAGCAAATAAATTGTAAAAAATAAAATGTGTAAAAAGTTTTTTTTTTTTTATCTTAAAAATTATTAGCTAATGCCAGGTGGCTTGAAGACATGCAGATGGTTAACTTACAAATAATGATACATGTTCTTTAGAAACTACACTTATCTTCAATTAAGTCATTTTGCTTTTGAAAACAAGATCCCAATGATTGTATTCAGGGTATTTACACACACAGGTCAGGCCTGAAACCTAGTTTGCTGACATTGTTTTACATTTTGGTTCTGCATACAAAGAGAATTAAAGCAAAAAATAGGAGAGAGCGGAGGCTTGAGGGGCGTCTGTCACCCCTTTACTGGCGAGGCTCTCTGTCGCATCCCCCCCCCC
>JAJHUR010137291.1:0-12885 GCA_027495735.1 Lutjanus campechanus | reverse complement strand
CACCTGTAAGTAACCTGTATTTCTTTGTGCAAATGTGTAGTGTACAACACTACTGATGCTGTGATGTGGTGGTTAATTTGTCCGTAGCTTCGAGAAAGAGCGCAAACATGTTCGGATGTTTTCTCAGAATAGTCCGAGGTAACCAGTTGTCCTAGATCAACGCAAGATAACATGTTACCTGGGTGCTGACGTAGTAAGCATATAACGGTAGGTCGCACTCTGAAGCAGTGTGTTAGTGGCTCACTGGATAGGACAGAGTGAGTAGAGTATTCTTGTTTTTACTGGCGTGAGTTCGAACCCAGCTCGATACGACGTTGACAAAAAAAATGTTTTCTCTTTCTTTTGCTTTTTTCCGTGGCTGTCTGTAATGTAGTGCATGCTTTTGTGACCATATTTGCTGCAGTGGGTATCAGATGCGACCTGGAAGTCGGCAGTGATATGTTTGTAAATGTGTGACGAATCTGGTGACAGGAACAGAGACAGCTGTTGCAGACAACACACGCACGCTGACGGTAACCAGTTATCTTGAGAAACCAGAAGGGCCATAACACCGGCTGCATCCGCGTCCCTCAGTGCCGCACCAGTTTTAAAACGAGATGCAGCTATCAATCATGCACACACACACACATGGGGAAATAGGGCCCAGGTTGAAAAATACCGAAGTTATCACATGAGTTATTACATGAGAGCATCTGCAAGAAGACTGTTTATTTCTTTCTACTTGTCCTGGATGCCTGCCACCAGTTTGGATTCTCCTTGAAGTCTGATGAAACAATAGCTTTACATTTTCCCAGGTAAAGTTACAGTAAGTAGTATGTTTTCTAGAAGCAGGGGGAGATTTTTCCTAAATTTTATTTGCGATGCTATATTTTGTGGTTATGGCTGTGGAAACACTACTGCTGTCCACAAGGGGCTCCGAAATCATCAAAATATAAAAGTTCCTTGAGGTAGCTTTGAAGTTAGCTAATATTACCAAAACAAACTGGCTAGGTAATCTACACTGATAATCTACACTGACCTATCATCAATCAATCAGATGTAGCAAGCTAGGTAATTACATTGATGTAGATTAGCAAGATAGCTAGATGCTAGCAAGCAGATTGTTATTGGAGCAAAAAGTGGCGGAATTAAAAGTAGTATCTGTCCTTGTTAAGAGTGCGCACAGACATACAAAGTATTCTGTTGTTCTGTACATTATTATAATAGCATTAGCTGGTGCTAATTTGTACACTGGAACAGTATGTGAGATTTTTTAGGATGTCCAAAACCTTATGACACCAGTAGTATGCAGTCCATACTGTTTTCAAGGAAAGCACTGGACAGTACACTGTCATTACATATCCCACAATGCAATGCAGTAGTGACAACAACGACATAAAAGATAAAGGCAGACCAAGGCAGCCCTGGTGTAATGTCAGTAGCACTTCAGTTTAAATGTAAGAAAGGTTTCACTTTGCTGGGTATATTTTTTTAATTAGTTCCATGTTGGCACAGGTTGCCATGGTTATGCATGTCCAACTGAAAAGGTGGCTTTCAGGATGTGACGTGATGCGTGCTGAACAGTGCATCCATCAGCCCTGCAATGAACTGGCAACTTGCCCAGGGTGTAACAGCAGTTACAGTTAAAGTAACAGAAAGTAATCAGGTTACACTACTTTAATGTTAATATAGAATTCAAATTAGGTTACTGATGACATTTTTAACAGGTAATTTAAAGAAACCTTCCTAAGCCTGACAATACTGCACATTTTGGATATGTTTTGCATAGTATGTGATGTCACATGCAATGTAAGGCTAACTTGTCTAAACCAAGTTAGTCTTGACAGGGAGCTAGAACCGGCGAGTACTTCATGTTAGTGAGGGCGTTACTTTACAACTCATCTGTGTCCTTCAGCTACAGTTATTGACGTCAGTGTGGAATATGTTAGATGTATCTGGCAACTCAAAACTTAATAATAAACTAAACTTCTAAGCTTTCAATTTTGATCAAAGTAAGCCGGAGATCTAAAGATCTAACAATAAATATCAAAGTAAGCGTGCTAACATTACAGATATTGAGCATCATCGCTCATATCTATGCTTGTAAAATGTCCTCTGTAATCGGTGTTGTCACAGGTCTATTAACCATTCTTCACTGTGGCAACTTCAGCTCAGCTTCAGCTCTGGGATCCATTTCTCACCACCCCAATTCTGGTCAACTGAAGGGTGTTTTTCCCAGTGAGTTATTAATACATGTTGTGTCCATTAGTTTTGTCAGCCTGCCTCTATATAAAGGATGGATTCAGGATATAAATGGCTGTGACTCAGGACAGAGTCTGTGCTTGTTTTTTTTAAAAAAAAGAAGAACCTATGCCGGAGTTTTTTTCTCAAACTGATGGACACTGACCATGGGCCCTTCATACATAATGTATACATGTAGGTCTGTCACACACGAATATGAATGTTCTGATATGAATAATTCAGGAAAAAATGTCAGGGTAATATAGGTACAGTAAAGTAAGATAGATCTATCTATCTATCTATCTATCTATCTATCTATCTATCTATCTATCTATCTATCTATCTGTCTATCTGTCTGTCATACAAACGCAGACAGGAGGAGGAGGAAAAATGTTTTTCACAGTAAATAAATTCATCAGTTATTTAGTAATTAACACAAAACAGGCAGCCGTGATAAACCAGTCGACTAAATGCGTTCCGCTGTGACAAGCCGAAAAGGCGCTTATCTTAATATCATAGTGTTTAAAATCCACAGCAATTATTCTTCACGGAGGCGTGAAATTGATTCCAAACATTTTCTTTTTCTCCTCCTCACACTGTTTGATCTCTGCTCCCCCGAGACGACCTTTGACGAAATTCAATTTTGAACAACAACACTTTATGCAGCTTTTACATATCTCACCTAAAGATATCAAACTTTCATCTGTTTGATAAATTGTTCTGTACAGTTCGGATTAAACAAATGTGGGAGGAGGTGGTTCAACTGACACAATCAAGGCTGGATGGATGACTTCATTAAGATTAATTAGTGTAATGAATGTTTTGTGTGCTAAAATGTTTTGTTTTCAAACAACTCCTCTGTCACCTGTCTAAACATTATTGAAACGTCTCTGGCAGTCAGACAGTGATGGAGACAGGGGTTCATTTAGCCGAGACAGTTGTGACAGCAGGTATATATAAACACAGATGGCAGACCTGCAATAACTGAAGCACTGACAGCATCACAATATGGAGGTCTGGGAGATCAGCGCCACCTGGTGGAGGCTGCATGCAAACATGAAGGCTCAAACTACAAAATGAAGTGAAAACATCTCTGGAATGATGCACTTTAAATTATTTACAATGCATTTTACTTGATTAAAGACATTTTCAAGAAATACATTTATTGGATCAAGGCAGAGCGAAGGAAATTAAAAATATGAGACTAGAAATTGCATAAGTTATGACATTTTCTCTGTCAACAGGCATGTTTTATTTAATTAGCTTCAGGATAAATATGATTTAAGCAATTTAAAACTGTCAGTTTTAAGCCAAAAATTTCACTTACTTCCAGTCATGTGCCTCTGAAACTCCCTTATCGGCTTAGAAGAAACCTTTTCTCACAGCTGCCATATTGATAAGAAATTGTAAGGTAAACACAGGTGTTACAAATGGTACTAATTAAGGTTCCGACATGCACAATAGCAGCAGCCTGATTCTATATGACCTGAATAGAACTGAGCATTAATTAGTATCATTGATAACACCTGTGTCATTTCATGTCAAAATGGCTACAGTGAGAAAGGTCTCTTTGGATGTTTTTGCACTTCTTTTCAGAATAACCAAGACTATTTGAAAAATAAGACTGATCGGATTTAAATTTGAGATACATGATGGATTATGCACACATGTAGAATTTAGGTTTACCTAAAAAAAATGCATTTGCTAACCAGTGTAATGTGAGAGTTTTATGGTGAAACTAACAGCAACTAAGTTCTTTAAGGTCCTGAGTTCAAATCCCAGCTCAGGCAGTGTCTGTGTGTGTGGAGTTTGAATGTGTTTCTTCCATTAAAAACATGCATTGTTGGGTTCATTTTCCCTGTCAGTGCCCTTGACCAAGGTGCTGGGTTGGGATCTCTAGGGATCAGTGCCCACTGTACCCAGAAGTCAGGATGGATCAAACACAGACAACACAGACACAGACAGTCTTATATTTGTCTTAATTTGAGCTCGTCTCTGTGTAGGAGACACAGGCTAGACAAAAACGATATCTTATTTTGAACTGTTCCTGTGTTACTGTGGGTAGTTCTTACTCGCAACTTGATGTCAGATTGTTTCAGCAAAGTGGATCTGAGAAAATGTAAATTTTCTAAGAATGAATAGCGTTAGTTGATGAAGGGAACCTGGAACTTGAGGGAAGGTATCAAGTGTTTTCAAGTCAAAAGGCTCAAGTCCAAGTGAAGTCACAAGTCACTGGTGTCCAAGTCAAGTTGCAAGTCTTTTTTGATTTTATTCATTCCCAGATTGTAAATTTTCCACTTAAGTCCAAGTCATGTGACTCAAGTCCACACCTCTGAAACCTCTGCAAGTGTTGGTTTTGTTCATAAAGATCGGGGATTGATATGTTGATTGACAGCTATTAACAATCAATTTAAAAGATAAAAGAAGAACACAGGGAGCTGCATGATATGGTAAAAAAGATCATATTGCACTTATTTTGAAAGATAGTGCAATTGGGATATTATTCAGGGTTAGTGGGAATGATCTTTTTTTCCCCATTTGTTGGGGTCCGTACCAAACAAACATGCTGTCTAATGCTAACTGCAGAAGAATATTTGCAGGCCAGTGCATCTCTACAGCTCTTCAGTTCTTCATTATTGCTGTTTGTCGCACATTTTTGCTTTATCAAAAAACTGCAGCTTCTACAAAATGGATATTGCACTTGGCTAGATTGTGATTTCGATGACATTTTGATTAACTGTGCAGCCCTATAGAAAAAAATACAGCTGATTGTTCTTGAATAAGACTTTGTCTTGCTTCACACAGTTTTAATTCCAGTATGACAGGAGAACTCAGCACAAGTCCAAACTTTAAAGGACAGCAGCTACAATTAGGTGCATACCTCCATGAGGCTTTCTTGAGTGCATGTTGTGTTCAGGTAGTCATTACTGGGCCAGGCTGTGTGTTATCTGCCTTTAAAACTGTCAGCAGCAGCAGCAGCAGCAGCAGCAGTGTTCAGCTCCTCCAGGCGACTGCTGTGCACTGGAGCTTCTGAAAAGTTGGTTATTGAAAAGCAGACTGCAGTCCTTGTAGCCCACAGCTGCAGTTCATCTCTAAAATATAACGTTTCAGCTTCGGGAGAGAAAATACCACAGTTCTCTATTCCGTATTTCTTGAATATACAGCAGGTGTATCACATTATAAAAATACCTTCATTCATCAACAAAAGAATTTGCTAACAGGGACACATACTGTATACTGCACTCACTCTGTATTGTTACGCTGATGTGTGACAAGAAAATATGAATCCTCCTGCTCACACACCACCATCAGCGTCTTTAAAGTTTTGCATGAATGCGGTGTGGACAAATTCCTGTTCACGCAGTGTCATTGTAGGTGTGGGTGTCGGTAATATTCCAGGAAATCAATATGAGTCAATGCAACATAGACAACTTACAAAAACAAAGTCTGCGTCAGTGTGTTTCTAATGGCGAAGGTCAGGGTGAATGACAACACTGTTCAGACTTACTTCATCATGTTGCTTGAGTGTGTCCTTGTTACTAAATTCCTTTTGTTATCATTAATAACAAAAGTGAATGTGAAAGACTCCTTGCTGTAGAGTTTTTATCCTTGATAGCAGTGTGACTCTAAAGGGATGGCAATGCTGGTCGATTGATCAACCACTTCAGTCCAGTCTGAAACTTCTTATCAGTGGTTGTTGGATGGACTGGCAGTCATGTGACTCTCAGAATACTGGCAATTCTTTAACTTTCCTCTTATGAGGGATCAAATACCTGCAAAACTAATGACATTCCCCTCAACCTCAGCTGCACTTCCTATCAAGATTTGTAGATATTGATAACAAATGTGAATTCTATAAGAATGAAGCAGAAGAAACAACTAAACATCTATTTTAGAAATGTCAGAACACATCAGGGTTGTGGGGGGAAAATCAGGATTATTTTGGTAAACAAACTAATAAGTCACTTAAGCAATACTATTTTATGAAAACAGAAATTATAAAGTTCAATGGATTGTAACTGTATTCATTTTAATTGTGAATATTCATAACATAAAGTGTCACCCATCATTTGCATCATCATTTGAAATTAAGAGGCACTTTTAGTCTATCAGAATTATAAACAACAAGAAATGCAATCATATAGCTACAAGATCTTAAACATCAGCATATTAGCATCGCCGTTATGAGCATCTTAGCATACTAACTTTAGCAGTTCAAATCACTTCTCTGCCTTGTTTAGATGGAATAGAGTGCTGCAGGAAGGTTATATTTTTGTAAGCTAACCTGGAAGTCAGCATTTCTCTGGTTCCCTCCACAAAAAGCCAACGTTGTTGGTTTTTATTTGATTTTTTTCATTAGTGCAGAAAATGAGCTCTGTGGGGAACAAAAGTTGTAATTACATGTTTTGTTCAGTAAGATAATCTTCACAGTTGAACATCACTTTAATGATTTTTGAAGCATAAATGCAATCCAGAGGTAAGAAGCTGACACTAGGCTATGACCAAACCACACCACAGTCACATGACTTCATGTCACCACCACTAAGTGATCAGTGTTCAGTGTAATGGCGTTTAATGTCCTCGACAACCTCTGTAGTCTCTCTAGTAGCTGTATGGAGGCAGCTGGACTTGCTTGAGGTTCTTGAACCTTGAGTTCTTGATGCTGAGGTTGTTAATAAATCTATGGTTTTGTTCAGAAGTGCCGCATTAAATATAGATGTTATTATGCAATAAAATCATGCATTGTCCAGAAAACCTAGATATAAAATATTTATGTTGAAACAAACCATTAATGCGCCATTTTGGTGTTGTTTAATCCAAGTGCCACTGTGATTGGCTCATGTTTGTAATTTGTGATATTTATGTTACCTTTCATATGAGTTGTAATGTGATGTCCCTGGAGAATCATGTTCGTTAATTTGCCCATTGCGTTATTACATAATTACTTGGTATCATAGGGAAATGTTCTCATACTTATGTCCTTCTAATGTAGCCTACATCACCACATTTCTCAATTATTCTCCTCTCTTCTTGTCCCACTAATGTGCAAACCACATAGTTCAGCTGTAAAACTTTCAAAACTGTCAAACCGAATGAAGCAGTTTCTGATGTTATCAGTCACGTGATCGTCTTCATTCGACACAAGCTCTGCCACAATGAATAGAAACAGTGTACTTCACAGAAGTGAAACAACCTTTGGTATCATCCACCAATCTCAAAAAAAACCCACTGAATTCACAACAAGACAAGGACTTATTTAGGACTCATTTCTGCAGCACCGTAGTTTTGAAAGCACCACAAAGTTCAATCTACCACCATTTACTGGAGTATAAGCCAACATTAAATCCTCTTTACTGAATCTATCTGCATGGTAGTAAGGTTTTTGTGATTTGGATGTACTGACCCTCTCAGTTACTCTTAATCCTACCTAAAACATAATACTGGGTAGAAGACCATTGATAGCCAAGTGGTTAAAACACATACCATTTAACTGCAGTAATCACAGCTTGACACCTTGAGGCCAGGGACCCACACTGTGTTTCTCTACTACCACCACAAAAACATTGGATGAATATTGGATGGTTTTGTCTCCTGTATCAATGCATTTCTAATTCATAAAGTGTGATGTGCTACCATGCAAAGCACATATTTTCTGTGATTATTATGTGTGAATACAAAATGTGCAGATGTAGCAACAATAAGCTATTTTCATAATGGTGGAGCATAAACTGCCAACATGCCAGCTGGCACACTGAGGCTCAACTGTGAACTGCATGCTAGTTACAACAGCTGGAGACCGAGCAGGCTCCCTCTAACCTGGTTAAAAACTTTCTAAATATTACTTAAAACATAAGTGGTGGTGTGTTGCTGCTCTCATCATGAGGTTTTATACTTTTATCTTTGTGCCAAGCACGTGTGTCTGTTATGGAAAGAAAATTCAGGAGTTTTTCAAATCTTTTTTATTTAGAACTTCATAAAAACTAAACAGATGATGCATTATGAGGTTTAGAGTTACAGAAAAATGTGAAAAACAACATTAAATACACATAGGGTAACTCAAATGGAAACAGAGAATGTACAACAGAGAGAAATTCTTGCCCGCTGACACAAATTCAAACTACAGTGCCCCTAATCTATCACACATCTATACATACGACTCTTTTCTACAAACATACATACATGAAGTGTTAAATCCACAAGTTTTCATATTAAGTGATGCTTGTCCTTTAAAATTGTTTCATCTTTTTAAGTCAGACCTTCAGATTATCTGGGAAAATGAGATTGACTATTTAATAGCTGCAATATTTTATGACTGATTTGATAGTTTTTGTGGAGACTTGATGATATTTTGGAAGGTTGTGGTCCATTTCTGCCAGGTAGATCGTCTAGTAGGTGTTAATTTTGTTAAAGCTACTTGTGCTGGCTCATGACCCCCCTGAGGAAGTCTTCGAAGCGTGGGACAGCGGCCTCCTTGGCAGGTTCATCAGCAACAGCTTTCTCCTCTGCAGGCTCATCAGCAGCAGCGGGCTCAGCGCGACGCAGGCGGCAGTTGTAGTCAAACTCGGGGTCGCAGTCGGGGTCGGGCAGGATGATGCCATCCTTGCCGGGCTTCGGGGCCTCAACGTTGGTGGGTGATGCGAACTTGCCACAGTTGGGGTCAAATGGATGGCAGAAGGGCTTGGCTGGAGCCTTGATGTCGGCCTTGGCCTCAGAGCCAGACTTCACCGGGGTGCAGTCTTTGTCATAGTGCACATAGCAGTCGTAGCCCTCCTTGGTCTTGCCACGGACGCCAAGCTTGTAGCGGACCTAGTTGATTGATTGGTTTTTATTTTATTCAAAAACAGAGCGAAGATAGCAAGTGAAAGCATTATGCAGCAACACCCATTTCATTTCACTACATTTAATAAACCAAATAAAAAGGAATAAAAGATTAATAGAACCATTCAACAAGCAAGATTACACTAGATTAGTCAAAAACATTGACTGTAAATAAAGATGGATGACGTGTGTCCATTTCTTTCGATTGTACAAAAATGAAGCCAAAATATCCGGTCATCACAGTAGTAATCAGGTCAAGATGTGAAACCCCCTTTTCATAGCGTCAAATAACTAATTATAACCAAACTATTCAGAGAAGCTAGCTACCAAACAATGCAACATTTTGTTAACTTTTTAGCTAGCCAGCAAACACTGTAAGTTTTTGTTCAGTAATACAGAGCAGCTGAACAGTATCAATTAAGTAATTAATACCAAACTGATCAAATGAACACTTGAGCAAACATCAACTTGATAAGAACTACTTGAAATGACAGAAACAATCTTTGTTAAAAAAAAAGTTTTTTTAAATCACTTGGCATGTACTGTGATGTTTAATTTGGCCCATGTCCAATCTGCTAACACGAGGAGGTCAGGCCTTATGACCTCCACTGCAGCCAGTCACCAGGCGGCGATCAAGATGTTTTGGCTTCACTTTTGGGGAGCTCTCATGTTGTCCATCTTTATATACAGTCAATGGTCAAAACATTGAACTATCCTAGTAGCAGGACTTCAGATTCAGACCTGGTGCTCGGGGATCTGAGGAGGTGGCTTGCGCAGGGCAGCAGCAGCTGCCAGTATGCAGTATGGGTCATAGCGAGGGTCGCAGGTCAGAGGAGCAGCAGGAGGTGCAGGCTCATCCTTGGGCGCATACTCCAGCACAGGTTTGGTGAGGCCGGACAGCTTGGTGGCGGTCAGGGGGTTGCAGCCGGCGTCGAAGAGAGGGTTGCAGTGCTGCTCTTTCGGGGCCTCGCCTGCAGCGAGAGGAGCAGGAGCGGCGACGTTGGTCACACACAGAGGATCGACTGCTGGGTCACAGGTGGGGTACAGCAGGTGGTAGAAGCCGGTGGGGGCTTTGTGGACCAGGGTGGGCATGCAGTAGGGGTCCTTGGGGTCACATTTTAGGGCAGCGTAGGATGGGGCAGGGCCAGGAGCAGGGCGGTAGCCGTAAGATGCCCTCAGGTGATACTGCAGACACTCCACATCTTCAGGGCTGCAGATCCTCAGCAGCTCAGTCCTCTGCTCGGCGGTCAGGAAGGGCTCCAGGACGGGGGCGTAGTAGTAGAAGCCAGTGGGGCTCTTCAGAGGCATGGGCAGCAGGGGCGTCAGGATAGGGGCCGGCACCTTGACGGGAGCTGGAGGGGCCTCAGGTTCAGGCTCTGGGGCAGCATGGGGGAGGAGAGGGAAGATGCAGTAGGGGTCGATGTAAGGGTTGCACAGCCTGATGGGAGCAGACTTGATGGAGGCGGGCATCACCACTGCAGCCTTTGGCTTGCTGGTGGACTCAGCGATGCACTCTGGATCATCAGAATTGGCACAAGACTTGTAGATCTCACTGAGGTGCTTGAGGTAGTGGTTGAAGTTGGGGACCTCCTCTGACCTGTGCTTGTTCTGCAGGTAGGCCATGTACAGACGATCCAGATCCTCCACCTGAAACACAGGGAGGAGAGGAGACAAATTTAATAAACCTGCTCTGATTTAATATGGTTGGTATGAAATGGAGGAACTAAAAATAAAACTAAGATAAGCAGGGATTCGTTTTTAAATCAGAATAAATCATGGTTTAACTTTAAGTTATGTTGCACAAAGCCTGAAAACTATTTTTAGAATTAAGAACGATTAAATATAAATCTTTCTTCATCTTTAAAACTAAGTTAAGTTCGTACTCATAACATAGATTAAATTTAATTCTGTTGCACCAAAAAATGTGATTCAGTATTAACATGTGGAGGTTTAACTTAAACTTAACTTTAAAATGGCTGCCTCTTTGAGATGGATTCCGCAAAATAAATAAAGTTTCTCAAAGAAAATTAAGGGACGGACTAAACCAAACTGAGTTTTATGATGCGTCTCTTGATTCGTTTAAACACACATTACTTGCCAGCCAGTGTCTTTTTTCCCCTCTTGTGCTGTTGTCTGTTTTTAATTTTCTATTATTTGGCCACATTGCTCCATTAATTCCACCAAGAAGAAGAATTAGTTGTAACTTTTTAGCTAGCTAGCCAACAGTGTAACATTTTATTAATTTTTTAGCCAGCTAGTAAACAGTCTAATGTTTTGTTAGGGAATCCAGAGCAACTGAAAGTTAACGATTTCCTCCTGTCTTTAGAATTTCAAATTTATTTATTTATTTGTTTATTTTGGCTAGTTAGTTAGTTTGTTTGTTTGGGTAAGCATCTCCATAGTGATTAAACTATTTAATTTTGATTTACATCAATAAACTTGCATTTACTAAACATAGTTTATAATTGTGCAAAAGGTATCTGGATTTATTCATTTCAAATTTAGTTTTGCTTTGATTGCAACCAGCCTGTGTGAATTTAAGCAAAGCACTTGATAGATGAATGGTTTCACACAAATCCACTGAGGAAGAATGCATGTGGAGGTCTTTTTCTTCTCACCATCTTGTTACTCAAACCATACAAGGTGACTCTCAAGCCACAGAGCTCTTACAAGCTGAAACATGAGTAATATTGAAGAGTTACTTAGCATATTAAGAAGAGAACTTTTAAACTTAAATATACTTTTAAATAATAATGGTCGGAGCAATTAAGAATATATTGCTGAGAAAAAATAAAGAACCTGTTAAAACTACAGAGAAAAACTGAAATTCAAAAATATTTTTTTACATGGAAAACAAGCACTGATTCATATTCTTGACTCGGAGAAACTGAATAATTAATGTGAAACAAACTCCACTCACTCCCTCCTGGTTGTGACTCTTTACAAAGTACTGGTACCATCCCCAGAAGTCGGGCACACGTTTGAACTGGGGCACAGCCAAGACGGGGATGTTCCTTCTGTTGCGAACCGCAGCCTCAGCTTTCACATCATCAGACACTGCAGGCACTGAGAGGAGCAGAGCAGAGGGAGAAAGTTCACTAAATTAAGAGTGCTGGAGCCAGAATCTAACAATGAGGTCGTAACACTGAATAGATATGTTTGCATTTGTTGACTATATAAGGTATTGTGTGTTTATACTGTATATCCTCAGACAGACCTTTAGAATTGTGCTAATCCAATATTATTTTGTTTTTTATTCAAGCATGTAGTTAATTTATGTGTATTTTTTAGAAACCTAAAAAAGATCTGTATTTCAAAAATTGTTTTCAGTAAGCTGTGAACCTGATTTGTCATTATTTGGGTGCTTGAAAATGATTATGTTTACGATTGAAAATATGAAATTATTAACTTATTAATTATTCAATTTTGGAGGTTTCTAAAACTCAAACATTCAAGTTTATCTAAAGAAGAAAAGTAAATTATCTAAACAAAACTATATTAGTTAGTAAAAAAAAAAATTTTTTTTAAAGTTTTAGTTTAGCTCAGAAATCAAAAATTTATTAAAGTAAGTTGCCCTGAAATTTTGACTTTTCTCTACTTTTTCTTTTGTGATGTATGCTGCAGCAAATTAATTTTTTGTTTCAGCTCCCGGTTGGATTTTACTGGATTGTAAAGATGTTTTATTGTGACCACCTCCTGTAAGGATGAAATTTATGTTGTGTTATTGGCAGAATAGAAGAAAGTGTGGTTGAATGATCCCTTATAAATGCCTGTGATTTAAGTTTTTACTCTAAGTAACTAAAAAGCCAACGTGTCCCAGATGCCACGTCTCAGGTCCCCACCTTC
>JAJHUR010137288.1:2246-23799 GCA_027495735.1 Lutjanus campechanus | reverse complement strand
GCAACCTGCAAGAAGGGGATGCATATCAGAGGAGACTTGTATCTGTTTGCAGCGTCCAGCAGTGACAAGGATCATAGTACAGGGGAGTTTGACATTTCAAATTAAGGAAAGAATGAGGAAACCCAAACTATTTAAGTGAGTTGTAAAAGCAGTTACTGGGACATGCAGTCAGTGTAATGACAGGCCTGCTGTGGTGAGAAGAAGGTTGTCTCTACGATGAAGATCCCTTCACTGTGGCAGCCTTTCACCAGCTTTACTGAATGTTGTGTCTGTTTATATTCATGGGCGAAATGCATCATGAGTACAGTAAATGATGATAAAAGGCAGTCCTAAAAAGAGATGTGTAGCTTTTGAACACTTCCCTAGATCAGTGAGTTACATTGCCTGTTACATCAGTGAGTTTATGACCTGCAGATATTTGGCCTCAATCCAAGAAGAAACTGTCTAATGAGCAAGCTGTGTCAGTGTCTCTAGCAGCTCCCTCTCAGCAGTCTGCCTGTACAGTTTGCAGTATGTGTGTGTGTGTGTATGTGTTTGAAAGCAACAGAAATTCTCTATGTTGAAGGCATTTAGCTGTGGGATAGAGAGAGAACTCAGGAACTCACACACAAGCACAACAGGGGAAGACAAACCACTGCCAGATAAATGTCCTACTTAGCTATTACACTGTAGTACATTTCAGAAAGAAGTCAGACCCCTCCCCCTGTTTTCTTTCTACACACATACACACACACACCTTCCATGAAAATATCTAGCATATGGTTGTATGCTTCTAGCTTGTATCCCAAGGCCAGTTTCCCAGCTGGTTCCCTGAGAGAACAGCGAGAAGGGGGAGAAAAAACAGAAGAGCAGATACAGGGAGAGCAAAAAGAAAAGGAGATGCAAAGAGAGAGAAAGACAGATATAAAGAGCCAAAGAAGAAGAGATCGAGAGAAGTAGAAAGAGAAAGAGAAGAAGAGATGAAGGGGGTAGTCATGTGCCTCACATCCCTCCTCCTTGGTCTATGGCAGATGTAGTGTAGGTTCGGACTGTTAAGTACCTGATAATTAGTTTGCCTGTGAGGCATCAGTCATTATGGTTCTGTAGCAACTAACAAGGCCCTATTGGGGACGACAGCTTTTCTCTGTGATTTACACAGCCTCTTACAATGATGTTGCTACACCACCCCGGATGGTTTTTTTTTTTATACAGAGCAACAGAAAATACTGCAGAAATAAGAACAACTCTGACTGAGAGCCATTGGCAGCTCTTTTTCCCTAAAAGTGAACCACACATTGAGCCTGAAGGTTCACTATTGAACTTGGAAATAACAGTTTAACCAAAAATAAAAATGTGGGTCATGAAATGCAGCTGATAACACAAGAAATTTTTAAAATAGATTTATTTTTCTCAATCTCCACCATATACCTTTTGAAGACCTGGATGTCAGGGTGCACTCTTAGAAATACAGGTTCTAACTTGAAACATAACAGGTTCTTAGACTTGTTCCCATAGCCCTTTTAAGTTCCTGGTAGAACCTTTATTAAAGGTTTCGTTGGAACCCTTTAGAGAGTTCCACCTAGAGCCCAACATAAACAGTTATACCTAGAACCATCTGTGAAAGGTTTCACCAAGAACCCCCTATGAGAGGTTCTACAAAGAACCCCTCAATGATGTAATGGTTCCACCTAGAACCATCTCTAGAGGTTGTATCCAGAACTTTTTTCATCTTGTAAGGGTGCCAGCAAGAACCCGCCCAGGGGGTTTGACCAAAAACCTTTTTATATTCCTATTCCAAGGATTTCATCTAGAACCCATCCATGGGTTCTTCTGAAAACCCTTTTATATTACAAAGGTTTTATCGAGAGCCCTCCGAGAGGTTTCTATCAAGAACCCTTTCAAAAAATATATTTTGGAGGGGCTGTTCTCTCTCTTTATTAGACAGGACAGCTGAACTGAAGACAGAGGAGGGGAGAGAGTGTTTGGGGGAGGCATGCAGCAAATGACCGCAGGTGGGAATCAAACCCACCCCAGAGGTGGGGTGGTGTTTGGGGTGGGGGCGAGCGCTCTATCAACTGACCTACCTGGCCACCAAAGACTTTTTATATTTAGGTTCTACCGAGAATCCTTTGTCTTGACAAATCCTGCATGGAAATCTTCGAGGATCTTAACAATCCTTGAAGAACTCTTTTCAAATCAGATTCTTCGGATGAAAAGGGTTCTCAATTGAATCTATGGTCTTAAAAAGAACCCTTTTGAAAAGCAGAAATCAAAATTTGGAACCCTTTTTTAAAAAAGGGCTCTTCACAAGCAAATGAGCCTGAGTAGAACCACATCACTCAGGAAGAACCCTTTTGGAACCCTAATTTCTAAGAGTGTTCAGATGACCCTGGCCCAAGGTCCAGGGGAGCCCATACAAGATCTATGTCTAACCCTTTAATGGCATCAAGTGCAACAAGTTACTCACTGACTTTCACTGACAAACATGATAAATAAGTTTATTGGCATTATTAAAACACATTTCAACTTGTCATCTGATACTCCACCCCCCACTGTTAGTGTGAAAATCTTTTTTTTTAACCTGAAGCTTTAAGTAACCTGAGCACATTCACTTCACTAGCTTAAAAAAAACACAGTTTCACTGCCCCGACTGCACACAACTTGACCAATACTTCCATCAATGTAGCCCTCAAAATTGAATTGGTAGACAGAGTTTGATTTTACATTTCTCTAATCACTTATTTATTGGGGGGCATTTTTTTCTGTTTGTGTTTGATATAACTGACTTGAGCTTTTGTGCTTTATAATCATAACGAGTACATGTATGCAAAACATGGCAAGGCTGGATGTGTCAGTAACACTGGATTTGGAAAAACTCCATCCATCTCTTGGATGTCTAGAGGGGCCCCATTTGGAAAATTTTCTGTCCCTGTCCATAATCCTGAATGAGTGGCCTGTCTGGATATACTGTATGATTTCCAGTCAGCAGCTGGTGTTGTTTTTGTTTCAACAAATTGTATAAATATATCATCCGTCTTTACTGTATCTGCATCTGTATCGATCAGTTCAGGTACTCGTGGATGTTGTCTTCCTCTCAGGGACATCTCAGTCACAGTTTGTACAGACACTGTTAAGTATCGACCTTGAGTCTATGTGAGACACACAGGACATTATTAGAGAGATTGTACTAAAAAGCCCGAACAATAATCATCATCATGCACATGTTATAAAAGTATAATCAGAAATGTATAAACAGTAGGATATAGAAGGGGGGGTCATTTTATATTAAGCAGAATTGTTTTCCTCTGTCTGCATCATGGTTAATTTTTCAAACCTGTTCATCATCAAAAGACCTGAGACAATTGAAGGAGAGAATCCCATTACACCCAGAGAAAATATTGCTCTTTAGATCCAGTATACATAATTACAAACCCTCATCTCACCGCTGACACTGTCTGTTATAATCTAATCTGTTTTGTGCAGGTAGCAACAGCTTGATTGCATATTTTCAGGTGCTTTGGTGCAGAAGAACAACACTGGTCGATCTAATTCTTTTTTTTTTAATTATTTGTTGTGAACCAAAGTGCATTTTATGATAACTGTTGCAGATAAGATATAGGTAAAATACAACAGAATATTTAAAGGTAAAATATGCAGAATTGTTTGTAAACGTGCCATTCAAAGTTGGGGACAAATACCTAAGTACTGAACAGAGCGAGGGAGCACCTTCAGTGAGAACAATGCAGTGCATCAGAAAAATCAAACATTGTTTTCTGATGGTTTCACAGTGGTTGCTTTCTAGAGCACAAATAAACACATCCATGCCTTTGCACAACACAGGATTTTGTGTGAATATAGCTGAAGCGATCCTTAGTCTGCTCTGCCTGTGTGTGTATACAGTATGTGTGTAAAACTCTTTCTGCAGCACTCACAGATAGAGGGCAGAGGAAAGAGACACAAACAGGCAGCGATTTAACCATTGGTTGCTACATTTTTATAGAGATCCAACCTCAAAATCTGTGCGCTGTATTGGTTGGGGGGCTCACATCACTACCAGAAAGCCCAGAGGCATCCCGAGCTAAGCAAAAAGCAGGAAGGAGGGCAGGGTCTCTGCTGCTACAGACACAATCACACATTTCTAATGGATCAGAAGTAATTAAGAGGGATTATGTTTACATGAGTGTGTACATTGTTGGATATTATGCCTTAAAAAGGCTCATATAGACAATAAGAATGAGAATAGAAAAGACATTTTCTGACAAAAGTAGATCATATATTAATCTGGTGCTGCAGAGAACAACAATTTATAAAAATTAAACTGAAAAAATTGCATATTAAACATCATACTGGGACAAACAGCACACATAAAATACTCAAGAGAAGCGTAATTATTTTCCTACAACCTCTGAGAATTAATTCAGATTCTAATTTGACACAGCTGGGAGCTGAAAGAAGTCATTTTGCATACCACTGCTAATAATCCAACAGCCCTGCAGACATCTTCATTATTGTGATTGCTGCTCCGCATTGTCTTTTAACAGTCAATAACTTGCAAAGCAACCTTGCATCTTGTCTTGAAAGGGTTAACATGACTCTCACGTGCCGCCGCCTCAACATCCATCATGTTTCTCTGTAACCAGATCATAGCTTCAATCACAGAGAAGATTAGATAGTAGTCTATTAATCTCCCATATTAAGCAGATCCATTTGTGAAAGCAAACGGCCCAGCGAGGCCATCCTTTCACTTGTTGTCTCTAAATCTGATTAGCAAGCATAACGACATGTTGCTGAGGGTCACAGGAGATATAGATTGGTCCTGCCTGCATCTCCACTCTCAATGGCTGGGGTGTTGCGAGAATGAACAATTTTATGTTCAAGGACTCATGGGAATTTCTGTTGTAGTCACCTAGTTTATTGAGTGGGCAAGATAATGGGAAGGTGGGTTCATTTGGAGTGTTTTCTTTTGAAAAACACTGTGCAGTGTGTTTTTGTGAAATTTTAGCAAAGCCTTCACTCTCAACATTTTACATACTCTGCAATTTTTTTTTAAAAAAAAGCTATGCATTTCATAAATCTAGTGAAAATATAGTTGGTATCTGTTCAGGTCTACACTGATTCTAAGAGCAGAGTAAGGACATGTTTCATTAATAAACAAACAGGACACATTTGCAGCAGTGTCTGGGCAGCCTGGCTGGGCAGACTGGCTTTCCAGATGGAGGTCTAAATAAAAGAGTACAAGTCCAGTCTGTGAATCTGTGCTGTGATGATGAATATGTCTGTCCTTTCATAAATAGCAGATGTGCAGATGTGGAAGCTGTATTCAGATCCCTTATGTAAGTGTATGTGTAAAAATACTCCATCATAGTAAAATTCCTGCGTTTACAATTGCACTTAAAGGTCCAGTGTGTAAGAATATTCATAGTGTGTTTTCATTAGTGTTTAATTACCTGAAAATGAGAATTGTTGTGTTTTTGTTACCTAAGAGTGCACTAGTTAGTTAGTAGTTAGTAGAAGAAGAAAAGTTTCGAAGCTGCTATAGCCTGCTGTCTTGGCCAAAACAACCACAATGATTGAGTGATTTAGAGATCAACCAGTAGGCTCTGTTGCCTGATAATTCTTGTCATATAAAATATTATTTCACTTTTCAGTCTGTTTTTAAGACATAGTTAAAAATGGGGACATTTCTGGGGACGGCCCCAGCCAGGGACCGGCCACCAAAAATGGGGGCCGTCCCCAGAAAAAGAGGGTCGGGTCACCCTACAGTCTGAACGGTGTATAATGAATACTCCAGAATAGAAACAGTATCATGTGCAGCCTCAAGTCTCAAGTTAAGATAGTAACAAATCCTAACTAACCTCAGAAATCATACCTTACTTCATCCTATCTTATCTCAGGTTAGGAAATCTTTAATACTGAGTCCAACATTGCTTATCAACTTTTATGTCTGTTACCTAGCAAATGACTCTACTTTTCTCTTCTTGCCAAGCTTAACAACTTAGTAACCATTTTTTAACACAAAAACATGCTGAAACATTCAAAAATTGAGCAAAAACAATGATGGGCACTTAACTTGAAGGTACATGGGTTAGAGGCTCTGGTAACATCTGTAAAGAAATCCAAACATGTTAATCATGGGAAATTTACACTGACACAAACTCTGGAGATAAAAGAAAGAGTGGACTAAAATAGACAGTCTTTAACATATCAAGCATCCATTGTGTAAAAGCATTAAAAGTCATATGGACTAAATAAGTTAGCTAACACTAACTACTGTTAGCTAGCATTAGATAATTAGTAGGTATACTACAGGTGGAAAAGTGAAAATTAGGACAGTTAAAAGGTTACCCTAAAGTTAGGAGAGTTTATTTAAGATTTTGGGAAGTTAGTGTGCTTGTGTAGCACACATTTCTAATCTAAACACAGGAATATTGACTTAGGAACCGTTGACCTAGGAACCTGATTTAGAAAAAAGCCACTACAGATAGTACAGTACACAGTACACCACAGACTGTTTGATGTTTGATCTGTGCCCCATTCAGAGGTCATGATGTCAGTGATGAAGATGAAGAATATGCAGATGATGTCATTGGTCTTTATTTAGCCATCTTACCTCAACACGCACTGGAAGAGAGCTAACAGTAACGTTCTACCAAGTATCTGGTTTCTCTCCCTGACTTGGCTGGGACAAGGAGGAGGAGGAGGAGGAGGAGGAGGAGGAGGAGGAGAAGGAATATCTGGTTACAGCAGGGAGCAGCGAGCGTGGGGACAGATCTGTTTACTTGGGGAAGTTAATTGATTGGGAGGAAAGGTGGTGAGGGGAGAAAGGAAGAAAAGTGGTGGAAGGGGCAAGGAGAGGAGGGTCAGGAGGGTATTGATCATGTGACTGCTCCTACCATAACCTCCGATATGCTTCTGTGCTTTTATTGCACCGTAATGCCAAATAAGATTGTTTCCTGTAAAAGCAACAGAGAAAAACAACATATGCTCAATGAGAGGGCAAGACAAGGCAATGAATCGTTTAGATTTGGTTCACTCATTAAGATCAATTTGAACCTTTTTCATTAACACTTTGGCCTCAACAAAGGTTAAGTCACGGAATATATTTTTCTGTCCTAAATGAGTCTGTCAATAATATCTATATTTAAATGCATTGATACTTCCGATCCAAAGTCTGTGTATTTATCTAAATCAAATATTCTGTATTTCAAAGTTATTACCAGTGTTTCCCCTACCCTGGTCCTCAGTGCTCACTGTCCTCCATGTTTTAGATGTTTCCCTGCTCCAACACACCTGATTCAAATGATCAGCTCGTCATCAGGCTTCTGCAGGGGCTTCATGATGAGCTGATCATTTGAATCAGGTGTGTTGGAGCACACGAACGAGCCATAACCAAGCACCCAAGTGGCAGCACATCATCCACCAGCTCCATGCTTTTGTTGGTACTGCACATGCACATGCTCTCTTTTCAAAAAAACATGATGGTGACCAATGCCAAACTGACTGGGTGACGTCATGATAGCTCCATCCACTAATTCTATTGTCTATGATTACAACATGACTTTTATCTCATTAAATAAAGACAATTTAAATGAATTTGCATTGCCCTTAAAGTAGTAAGTAAGTTAATTTGCAAAGAAAGAAGCACGTAAATCTGAGTGGTTGGGAGCATCATAGTTATATTGGTGGTATTAGTGATATTATTGTCTTGTGTAGCAAGACAAGTTTCATCTGCAATGGAGGGTTATGTTATTATTATTAATATCATTATTATTACTGTGCTATGAATATGTAGTAATAGTCCTAGTGGTAATACTACAAACAAACAGAGGTAAGCCCAGTCATGCGCATTGTGTCTACCGGGGGAGATAGAGAATGAGATGGAAAGGCAGTGGAGTGCAGTCTGCATGCCATACACTTTGTATTGGATAGACTTCATTAATTATTTAACGGCAGGGCTGCTAGCTATTATTACAGAAAAACAGTGGACTGCATCGGGACGCTTTCCTCGTGTTTGTATGTCAATACACACCTTGCCCTCGTGGGCTCACCGGACCACTGGGGAGCACATCTTAAAACAAGGGTATATGTCATATTCACAAATCTCGTTCTATGTGTGGAAACATCCAGTTAACGGGTTAATCAGATGAGATAGAGGAAGTCTGGTCTGTCTGCATGCTTTGTCCTACTATTGTAGGCACTTATATCGCCCTGTATGGTGCCACGTGTATGTGTAAGAGGCTAATGCTGGTAGACAGGTATAGAACAAGAGCGACTACCTGCCAGAAAGAACAGGAGCGCTGGAGATGAGGGAGAAGCAGTTGCTCAGATTTGTTTGCCATGTCATTTTTAGTTCTCCTCTCCTCGGTGTTCCTGCCTAGATGGACATTTCTCTGTTATTCACTCTGAGGTTATGGTTTTAGATTGAGGGCAAAGCCCGCAGCCTGCTGTTTGTTTTGAAGGGATCCGTTGTCAATACAGGACGCAGCCAGGCTAGGATTGTTTGCAGAGTTAATAGTAGTTTGATGATGTCATTCTCAGTGACCTGAAGAGAAATTGACCCCTGTTGTGTGAGTATTTCTAAAATGCCACCTGCACAATTATGGTTGCAGTGTCCCTGGGCTGTCGTATGTGGAGTTTGTTTTATCTGAGACAGTTGCGGTCTCGTACAACACACACCAACACACACACTGCTACAGTTTAATTTGCTGACCCGTACCTCCACATCTTCTGAGAACATGTTCGTTGAATGTCAGTAGAAATCAGGTTCCCCACAGTGATGATGAAATAATTTATTCATCATGAGTGACTTTTTTACCACGAACATTTTATATGTATGGGGTTTTTAGAGTAATGCTCTAAAATAAGACGTTATCAACAGTGAGGTTCCTTAAAAAAATAGGTTTTGGTTTCATTTACACATGCAGACAGGGGAAAAAAAAGATATTGTAGATATGAGCACAGAGGTATCCATGACAGGCTAAAATTGCATTCATCCAACATCCACTGTTACTTCAGCTCATATGTCTCTGATGCAGATCATTTAAAACCTTTTCTGCTGACTGGTCGAGTGTTTTGATGGTAAAAACACTGCTTTTCTTGTATTAGCTTAATCCTCATATTGTTGTTGATTTGTACAAAGAGGAAAAATAAAATGGAAAAATAAAAGAGTGTAAAAAGAGGAAAGCAAAAAGAGCAAATCCTCTAGAGAGATGTATAATTCATGCTCACAACATACCAGGATTCTATGTGTCAGGATTGTGTGTGTGCGTGTGTGTGTGTGTGTCTGTGTGTGTGTGTGTGTGTGTAGGTCCTTCTGAATAGTCTTTTATGCTGCAGGATGATCAGTGTGTCTTTGCTGAATCCCTTTCTCCATGTCCTAAGGGTTCAGGTAGCCAACAGACTGGATTTAGCCCCGGCTGGACCTGAGTCAGCCTTCACATGAGGTGTGACATTATATATTTCACAGGTGAGCTGTGACTCCGACTGTGTGGATATTGTATTCATTGTATCAGTCACTGTTAGCACTGAATCTCAGAATGCACACGTGTTCTTCTTCAATGAAGAGCATGAAACAACAAATGTGCCTCTGTGCTATCAATATTTTCTCGATTAATCGATTAGTTGTTCGATCCATAAAATGTCAGAAAATGGTCAGAAATGCTAATCAGTGTTTCCCAAAGTCCAAGGCAATGTCTTCAAATGGCTTGTTTTGTCCAGAACCAAAATATATTCAGTTTACTGTCACACATGAGTAAATAAACCAGAAAATATTCATATTTGAGAAGCTAAAATTAGAGAATTTTGTCTTTTTTTCTTAAAAAATGGCACAAAACGATGAATTGATTATCAAAATAATAGTTAATTAGTTAATAATAGTTGACCACCAATGTCATAGTTGACAGCTAATCAATTATTGGAATAATAGTTGCAACTCTACTATAATATCATAATGCAAATTATACAATACTATTATTATATAGGCTGTTCTTATACACAGTACTATATATTGTCTCTATTTATAGAGAGAAAGATAAAGAGACAATTATATCGTGTCTTATGACAATAAGTTAACAAATTAAGCATTTAAACTCACTCGTCCTTTAACTTCAAAGTAGTAACCGACTTAATTGCATTCCTTTACAGCCAGGTACTTGTTGAAGGCAACATAAATGAAGCCACCTTAAATGATTTTTCTTAACAGAGCTGTTTTCTGGACAGAGCTTCAATGGGCTGCAGGAGAGGAAGGAGAGTCTTGTAACAGATGAAACTGATGTCAGGTAAAAAAAAATAGTTAATTGCGCTTTGGAGCCTTTGTAATAACTTCTTAGAACTTCTTCTTCCTCTTTTTCTCAGATAACCTTTCAGAATTATGCTTTAAGCCTCTCTGAGACCGGTCTCCGGTCCAGTGAGAACTGCACACTGACCTATATGCTCAAAAAACATCTGTACTTGCATCTAACTGAGTTTCATATTACCCCAGTGCTGTCCCTTTTCAGCAAGAAAATGTGCCACTGTTGTGGAAAAAAGTTATAATGGGCTTTAAAGTCACCTTTTTCAACTTTTCTAGTTTATTCAGTTCTCTATTTACGCATGTGATGTTACAGAGACACAGACAGGACAACAAAGTCTTCTTTCACCCACCTCGCTGAAGGAGATGAACAACCTCAGCCCATTAAAACGGGTCGTTTTTACTTATTTGTTCCTGAAAATACACTTTGAAATCATTAAAATTGACAAGTACATTCATTTTTACACTGTTATATCTTCACTGAGCTAAATGTTTTTTTTTAAGTATGTATGTACCAGCTGGATTATGTTGAGAGCAAACTGTGGGGCATGGCTGCCGCCGTCGTCACTCGATCATGAATTATAAACAGAGAGGATTCCCGTGTGTGTGAAATGGCATTGTTCACAGTTTGTGTCACATCAGTGCATGTTTAACTAGGCAAAACAAAAGCTTTTCAATATTTTAGTGCGCAGGGACTGACAGAGTGAGGAGACATGGCTGTTGTACTGCTGTTCTGCCTCCTCCTGTCTCGTCCTCTCCTATCTGGTGTCCTGTCCTCTGAAGTGCTCTCCTCTCCTCTTAGATTACACCACCCTCAAAAATCCCCTCTCCAATTCAGCATTTCCATGTCAGACCAGTTTTGACACAATGAAGCCAACAAGAACTGACTCACAACCATCCCTCTTCCCCCTTTATCACTTCTCCATCTGTCCTGTACCACAGGCTACATTAGCTTTTTAAGCTCCCTCCGCTGGGTTTGAATAGTGTGTGTGCTAAAATGCAGTGTTAATCAAACTCCAAACAGGTACACCAGGGTTTGTGTCTCTGAGGTGCAGTAAAAAGGCAACACTACAGAAATGATTAACAGGGGGGTTATTTAACAGATGTGGAAACAGAGACACAAGAGGAACACAGAAATTTGGAGAGAGGAGATTGTTTGAAGAATAAGAGGAAGTTTATTATATGTATTTACATTTAAAGGAGGATTCTGTAATATATTTACTGTAATGAATCATAAAATGAGCATAAGTAATCAGAGATAAAGGAAATATACCAAGTTGAAATGCTGGCGTCTCTGACAACAGCGCTACAGTTGCAGTGTCCTCCTGGAAATTTACTTGTGTACATTACTTGTGTTATTGTTTGTCTGTTTCACATTAAACAGAGTTCAAATTAATGCTGAATGTTCAACAAATGAGTGTCTGTTAATGATTTGTAACAAATCATTAATAATCTTTTAAAAGGAGTAGATGTTTATAACAGTTAAATTGAACAGTATTTTAATGGAGTCTGTCAGGCAGAAGACCAGCAGTCACTGAACTTCTACAACTTCAGAGTGTGTATTTTCAGAACAGTCGGCTTTTGTTTTCAGGATAAGGTTCTTAGCTTTACATCGACAGACAATTGACAGTTATAAGCAGCTGGTCAACTTACAGTGTGGGACTCATCATCGCTTGTTATTGTCAAATTACAATGTTGCACCTCCTGCAGCATTCCTGAGCTTTCTCAAGTCTGGGGAGGAAGGGGCAGGGGGAAACGATTCGCTTCAACCAAAGATCTTATATCAGGCATGTCCAAATATTCCATGAAGGGCCATGTGGCTGCAGGTTTTTGTTCCTACCAAGCCGCAGCACACCAGGCTCGACTCATTTAATGAACTAATTTCAGCCTTCAAACAGCTAATTAGTTGAATCAGGTGTGCTGTTGGTTGGTTGGAGCAAAAACCTGCAGCTACTCGGCCCTTTGTGGAATAGTTTGGACATGCCTGTCTTACATTAAATATGATTTCAACCTATTTAATATACTGTCTCTGGCTCCAACTCACTATTTGGATTGCAGTACTCATTTCTGGATGTACAGTTGTTACATATTGTTCCTTTAAGTCTTATTTTTAGTTAAATGGAATCAGACCATTGAACATTTTGCAGCACAGATGGGGTCGTCATCTGCCTGTAAGTCTTTGTGTTCCTCTTGCTGAGTCAACCACAGACAACGCCTGTACTGCTCCCCACAATCCACTTTGTGTCCTTGTACAGGGACCTTGTCTGATTAGGCGTTGGCTAATTAGGTCTGACTAGCCAGGCTTTTAAGTCACACGCCATCATGCATGAGGCCTGGTTAAAAGTTGATGGATGGATGAGACATTAACTGATGCAAAGAAAGGCAGCAGGAAACAGCACTGATGGGACTCTCACTTCCTGGCACGAGTGGACTGTCTAGGGCAGTGGTTCCCAACCTGTGGGTCAAGACCCTCCAGAGGGGTCACAAAACAAAACTGAGGAGTCCTGAGATGATGAGTGGGATGGCACAGAGTCAAAAGTCTATTCTGCTCATCCTGGTTTCACCAAATGGCGTAAGAGTATTGAATATTACCCAACCCTAATTTCACAACATTTTGTCTGTACTGATGTAGGCTTGAATGTCATAGAGGAAAAAAACAGGTGACGTAATATAAAGAGCAACAGAGACCCTGTATTGAGAAGGTCGAGGTGGATGGTTGGGCCAAACTAAAACAAGACTTGTACCCTTGACTGCAGTTTGTGTTTTGTGTAAAATCAAAAGTTAACATTGAGTTATTTTTAGCTTTAGTACGTAAACCTATGTAACTTACTTAATACCTAATATCTTTCCTAAATCTAACCAAGTAGTTTTGTTGCCTAAACCCAACCGACATCAAAGGTCACCTGACTGTAACGACACCTATTAATAATTATTACCACTTCCAAAACTTAAAAAATGCACCGGACTAAACAGCGTTTAATGACATGAGAAAAGCTCATTACATGTGAAAGTCCTTAAAAGTGGTGTGTTTATATGCATCCCATGAGATCATGTTGTTCTGCTACACAAAATGATGTTTATTTTCCAGACCTTTCTAAAATGCTTCCTATTTTCTTCTCGATTTACTGATTTGTCATAAAGATTTGTTTGTTTAAAGATTTGTTAAAATATTCAAATTAAACATCATAGATACAAAACACTAATATAAGTAGATATTAGGGATATAAACAGTCAATGATATGATACTTATCGCAATATCAAAAAACAGACAGGCGACAAATTTCCTTTATTAGATAATAAATAAATTATGTGTGCAGCATTTTTGTTTATATAAATTTCATTTTTCTTTTTAGCTTGGAAGTATTTTTGCGTTTCTTCATCAATAAAATGAAATAAAAGTAGCAGCCATGACCCGAGCATGTTAAAAAAAAAATGGCATGAATTGTCTTTGGCAATTAATTTTTGAGTTATGTATGTACAGCTACATACTACAAATGCAACAGTCAGTCACAGTTATTTATAAAATAAAATGAAATAGTTAAAAACATCATGGTAGATACCGTAACAGTCCGTCATGGTATCATGACATTTTTTATCACTATAATCGATAATCAATATATTGTTGTATCCCTAGTAGATGTTGCTTTGTTTTAAGGAGAGACGAGTCAAAAACGTTGGGACCCGCAGGTTCAGAATGCAATTAGAGATATTTAATCAGTGAAATTATGAAATGATGGCAGTGTTTTTACCTTATTGCTGCCATTTATCAGTTGGTGGTCACACGTAATGACATTTAGCATCTATTGCATTTACATGATTCTGCCCCAGTATTATAACATTCAAATATCTTTTTGACATGATTTTACAGGCACAAATGCCTTTGAATCTGGACAGAAACAGTCATCAAAGCATCATAAGTACAAAGCCTGATCATCAAACAACCAGAGACGTATTCTTCAGTTCCTCTGAATCAGATCTTTCCCTGCTGGTACAGAAACAGAAGCAAGGTGGATGAATCCAGCAGAAATCACAAGACGGAGAGCAGAGACATGGATAAGTGACAAAAAAAGCAGAGTAGTCAGATATTAATCGAGACATTTTAACTTTGTCATGAGAACATTTGCCAGCTGCAAGGCGCTCTGCTGATGTTTTAGCCTGAGGGTGTGACAGACAGGAAAGGATGTTATGCTATCACGGCGTTTGATCACCGGCATCACGGGAACACAGGTATCAGAGCGAGACTCGTACCTCTCACAGCTGTTCAGGCTCTGTCGTGAGGCTTGTTTAGATATTGGTGTAAATGGGATGAGGAATATTTAACTCTGAAGATAGAAGCCAAGCTCTTTTTTTTCATTTAAATCCCCTTCAAAGGTAGTTATTTGAAACTAAATAGACTGAACTGGCAAATAAACATGAGAGTCAGCAAGCAAAATATTCTCCTTAGCTGTGTAATTGTGTTAACTGTGTGTTAATAGGCATCACAGTACAATTACTTGGCCTGCACATGATGGAAGTTTCATCAATGTATGGATCCTGCCCCCTACTGTCAATGATGAAAATGACATCAATAATCAATTAGTGGGTGTTCAGTGTTGAGGGGCTGCAGGCTGACAACAAAATATTTCACTCATTTTGATCTGATATTTAGGGAGAAAATGTGCTGACCAGACACCACATAGAGAGACATTAGATAGATAGATAGATAGATAGATAGATAGATAGATAGATAGATAGATAGATAGATAGATAGATAGATAGATAGATAGAGCACATCTTAATTTCATCATTTTAATTTGATCTGATAATCATATTAACACTAATAATAATAGTACATGAATTGTCATGCATGACTTCATGCACAACTTAACACAAGAACAATATATTAATTAATGCAACAAGTTAGGTATTTCAATCATTATGATTTATGAGTCATTAATGATGCCCATGTCTTCTTAACAGTTCTGCAGTTAAAGGGACAGGCCAAAAAACTGATCAGTTACAGCAGTCAGTGTACATTCAGTTGAATTTCTAGTGTTTTTAATCATGACTATTACTTCATCATGTTTGTGGCCCTTCAAATAAAGTCAGCCCTTCAAGAAGCTGCGGTGTTGCATTCACAACCATTAACACAAATTCAGTCAGTCTCTATGAATTCTGCACAACCTTTTGTCCAATCACTGCAATTTTTCCACAAATTTTACCAATAACCGTAGTTACTTGCAAGTTCCACCAATCATAGCAGTTCCCCGCGCAAATGTTATGCATGTGTGTCTGAATGAACCGATTCAATGTTTTATTATTTACTATTTTTTGTATCTTTATTTTTTATTTTGTCACAGGTACTGAAAAGAACACAAGGGTTGTAATTGTTATCGACAGTATTTATTTTATTTTATTCATTCAAGTTGCCTTTGATTTCTAATGAATTATTTTAAAAATATATACTTCAGTGTTTGCAATTTTCACTTGCTCCGGCAATTTCACAATTTCAAAATGCCTAAAACATGGCAATGTGCATTACAATTTTTAGAAATGCTGCCATGAAATCTGGCATTTTAGTTCCGCAACAATCCCCCCCAAAAAAGCCAGCTAAATCCTGGAGAAATTTAAGGTAGGGAAAGAAAATTTGTTCATATTATGTACTCATAAGCAACAAATAGTTAATACATGTGATTTCACAATTATGCCGCCATTTATCATAATCTCCTGAATCTGAACACACTATTCGGGAAAGCACAAATAATGCGATGTAAACTGATATTTCTTCAATCCAAAGTTGCTCATTATTATGATGTCAGCTCCATAATTACTTCAACATAGTTTAAAAAAGGTTGCATCTACCTTAATCAATCACTGATTCAGTGCACTAAGATTATTTTACTTAAGATTATTTGTATATACTTGTATATATTTACTGTAGAGTTTCTATTTCCAATGCAAAACAGAATCTTTGGGTATATAAAACAGTTTTTAATGTTTCAATATCCCCCAGTTAATGCAGAGGTGGTGGTGGGCCTCAGACAGTACACACGACTTAGAAAACTTAAAAATAAGAAAAGAGCGTTAGATGAAAAGTACAGTATGAGGATGTGGATATTTCATAGTTAATTATATGCCAATAGTAAATCATTTTAATGCTTTGTAGGCACAATAATTGCATTTAGACTGAATATTGGGTTAGACAGTACGATATTTGCCCGATTTAATGTGGCGTCCAGTATAAACTCTACCACTTCTGGTCTACTATCCAAAGACAGATAATTTTGCTGGTAGAACTCACACTGATATGAATAATGACCTCTCTGTGCATCTCTGTTAAAGTTGGACCAGATCACCACCTATTTTGAAGGGCCACAAACATGAAGTCATGAAGAAGAAATGCTAAGTTAATCATGATTACATTCAAACACTTGGAATTCATGTGCACTTCTGTGACTGGTCAGTTTTTTTGTCCTGTCCCTTTAACTGCACACTTACGTATAAAGAAGAAATAATAATCATTAATAACTCAGAAATTGTGATCATTGAAATACCTTAGCTGTTGCAATAATTAATGTATTGTTCTTTACCATTAATTATTGTGCATTCCTGAAAGTACTACATGCATGAATTCATGATAATCATGTAACCTTACTATAAAGTGTTACCCTACATTCAACAGATCTTCTATTCCAGTGATTTTACACCCAGTGTCTCCTTGTCATTCCCTCTCTGTCTCTTAGAAGGAGGTGTTTGGGATCTGTCATGACCATCCACCTCCTGTTGTATATGCAGGGAACACAGCAACCTCTTCTGGACAAAAAGTGAAAGGAGCAGAGAGTGTCATGGAGCCGGCATAACAGAGGAAGTGAGTAACACCCTATTATTATTCTTATCATCACTATAAGTCTGACAAAACCAGGTTTACAGAAATTATGACAACGCTTCAGCAGATTAAATGCCATTTTATCGTCATTCCGATATTGCTGTTCAACAGTTATAGAGCCTGAAATCGAGCCATTGACTCTCGCTGACATCTCACAGGAAATGTTAAAATCCCAAACGTCTGGCGTCACATTTCAACAGATAACTAACTAGTAATTTGACTTGAGAAAAATCCTATTATTGCCTGGGGAAGCGTTAAAAAGTATTCCATGATCAATGTATCTGATTAGTTTGCTTTGACGGTACACTGGTGAGCTAATCAGGCCAAAGGGATCAATGGAGCGGTTGTCACGCTGCCTTGCATTTCTTCCATCTTCGGATAACTACAATGTAAATGACTGGGTACTAAAGGAAACCCTACTGGGACGCATACTAAACTCTGCCTGTGCTGCATTGTGCACAGGGGAATCTCCTCAGACACTTAGCCAGTTCTTAATCAGTAGCGTGCGAAAAATAGGTCCCTATTACACAGCCCTCTCTGAGTCTCTTATCATCATATTTGTCAGAGCTGCTTTATTCATTTCCAGATCAGTTTCCTCAGACTGTAAACTTTACAGCCCTTGTAGCAAATCCTTGTGGTACGATCCTTATTGTTGCTGATAGGCTCTGAACCTCTTTCTTTCTTCGTCTCTGCCCCTCTTTTCCTTTCTCTCTGTCTCAGGCAGTAAGAGCTATGAGGCCACCAGATGCTCTCCCTGCCTATTTGTCTTATCCCTTTCACAGACAAACTAATTGCTAAACAAAAGGTGCTGGCGTGTCCTGTCGAGTAGCCTTGTAAATGCTTTACAGCCACAGTTCCATTCTGCCGGGTAGTTAAGTGGCTAATTATAAAAGGAGCACAAAAGAGTCTGATTAGGGATACAGGGGTGGAGGAGGAGGAGGATGTTGTGGTCCTAAAGCCTTCTATACAGAGCAGCTGACACAGTGAGCTCAACATAAATGAAGTCCTGCTGAAAGATGTGTAAACGAGTGGACTAACTCATATGAATTGTGTTGATATGAGTGGACACACTGAGATAAAGCAGGGGTGGTCAGACCTCATTGTGATCCTTTCCCACCACAGTACTGTAGACTAGGACGACTTCAACTATAATGATTATTTTTAATTATCGATTAGTTTCTCGATTAATTGTGTGGCTGCAGCTAACAATTATTTTCACTGATGAAGCTGTTGATCATTTTCTCAAATAATCAGCTGTTCGTACCATGAAATGTCAGAAAATGGTGAAAAATGTTAATCACTGCTTCCCAAAGCCCAAAATGATGTCCACAAATTCTTTATTTTGTCCACAACCAAAAGACTATCAGTTTATTGTCATCGAGGACTAAAGAAACCACAAAATATTCACATTTTTCAGAGCTGAAATCACAGAATTTGGATATTTTTTCTTTACAAACGATTCAAAACGATAGTCAGTTATCAAAATAGTTCACAATCAGTTTAATAATTGATTAATCTACAGTACTAATCATTGCAGCTACAATTAATTAATAATTGCTGGTCTATAAAATGTCAGAAAATAATGAAATATGCCCATCAGTTTCCCAGAGCCAAAGAGACATCTTCAGGTGTCTTGTTTTGTCCAAACTGCAGTTCAAACCTCAAACATATTCAGTTTACTATTGAAGAAGTCTAATTTACTGAATACTGAAATATAAAAATACTTCATTACAAATAAAAGTACTCATAATACAGAAAAATGCCCCTGTGAATATTATATGCTATTATTGTATAATATTATAGTATATACTGGATTATTATTAGTAATCACTAATGTGTAAGTAGCATTTAACTGTTGTAGTTGAACAAATTTTAACTATGTTTTATACTGTTTTATAGTTTAAACTATAAAAATGCTCCATATTTTATAAACTGATGATACATTTGCTTTTTAAAATCTTAATCTGAAAAGTAACTAGCAACTAAAGCTGTCAAATAAATAATAAAGCTGTCCTCTGAACTGTGGTGAAATAGATACAATACTTGAGTCAGTGTGGTACATTCCACTGCTCTTGAAGACAAAGAAAACCAGATTTACTCACTTTTTTTCAAAATACTTTTTATTTAAAGAACTTTATATAATAAACAGAACGCAGTGTGGAGGCATGCCAGATAAATAATCATAATATATCATGTCATATGTCATATGTTTACACAAATAGCAGTATTTTTTTAATAATCACATTTTCGCTTATTACACCAAAATACTGGACCATAACATCACTAGGGATTGTGACTGGCATAAAGACAGCAATGCCAATGATTTTTTTTGGCTTTTTTGCAGAAAAAGAAATTAATTGAATATTAAGACTGCAGTCGTTTAATATCCTGTCCATCAAATAATCAATTAATTGACTAATTGTTTCAGCCCCATTGTTAAAAAAAATCTTGGAAGAGAGGGGATGGTTAGAAAGTTGTGCAATTTGATGCAATCCAGTACAACTCTGAGTTAAGTCAACACTTCTCTGACAGTCGTTTGCAAAAATTGAACATGATAAGCTTCACAGGGGTAGTATTTCTTGGGCAGTTGTATTGGATTGCATTTCATTGTACATGTGTTACTGTTGTTGCATTTGAACCCTTTGATTTTTTAGAAAAGCAGAAAGAGAAAGTTAAAAAAATGTTTCTTTTGACATGTGCATGGCTCCCCCTGCCTCTGCATCTGTGAAAATGTGTCCCATCACCTGCCGATGTGTTCAAGTATGTGTCTGTGTGTGTGTGTAGGTGTGCACGCATCTGTGTGTGTGTGTACTTGTGAGCCTGTCTGTGTACCGGCCGAGAAAACAGAGAGCCCCTGACTCCTTATCTTGACAAAGTTGGGTAATTAACGACAGAGCCTATTAAAGGGAGAATATTCAGCCAGTGATGAATGGCTTTAATAACAGGGCCGTGTTCTCTCTAACAGAGACAGATCCTCCCGCCACCATCTCCCTGCCCACCAGATAAAACTACCCAGACTCCCATCTCACCAACCCTCTTCATCTTGCCTTTTCCCATCGGCAGTCTCGCTCCTTCTCCGTATCCTGTCTTTGTGTTTTCTTTTTCACTCACTTTTAAACATTTTTTGCTTTTCTCTCAAATATTTTGTCTTTTTTATCTGATTAGTTGTTGTTTTTTTTCCAGAATTTGTATTTGTAGTTTCAAGATTTCATCACATCAAAACAGTCGCATCAGACACAGATTACTAACAAAAGCATAACAAAACACATAACAAAAAAACGCATAACAAAAGCATACTGTATACTGTACACACAACATGTATATCCTTTTCGTCTACCTGCATGATTGTTTTAGTGGACGTCTTCGTGCATGTTTGTCTTGTAAAACATCGTTAGCCTCTTTGTGTAGGGGCCATGCAAATTGGACAGTTAAGAAGCGCCAGGACCGATTTATGTTCCTGTGCAGCCCTTTAACAGGGGCTGTGCTCCTGCTTTATGTGTCCTGGTGGGGTTGGGGGCAAGGGCTTACCACAGGGGTCACATTCATCACAGCCCCGTATTGTGAGATTGGTCCAGATGTCTGTCCTCATTAGAAGAGACCGTGTCTGAAAGTGGAAACATTCAAATGGACAAGAGTTAAGCAGCCACTTGGCCATGTACAGAATCAGAACTGTGACAGTGTTTCTGTGATTTATGAGCAGATTTATCTGTGCATTTCATTTAGAGAGTCAGTTCACCAAATGTTTTTTCATTTACTGTCTCACTCAAAGGTATTTAGCCTTGCAGATGGTTTTGGTTTTATTTGTCCAGGTTCTCTGAGATGTACTGTATGTCTTTGATATTCCTGCTTTTCCTCAACACAGTGGAAAGAATATATTTAATTTGTGGTGCTAAAAGCGGTAAATGATTATATTTAAGAGGTATCGTGATGGCAGAGTTTTCAAGTCACATATAACTGCAACATCACCAATTCAATTCTAGTCAAGGACATTTGTTACCTACCTCTTCCCTCCCCTTGTTTCCTTTCTGTCTGTACTAACAGCCATCCAGTACAGGCAAAAACCGCCAAAATAATACTAGGATAAAACTCAAAACATTCAACATCAACATCTCTTTGCAGAATCAATGTTCCCAATTGGCTGGATGATCCACAGACCTCACCGTGTCCTGAAGACATAGTCTCTATTAAAAATCCAGTTAACAGGACTTAGTGTCCTGTGTCCAATTTGGGTGAATGAACAGCAGAATTAGTTCTGCTGTTCATTCACCCAAATTGTGTGTTTAGAGGTGGACATCTCAGGACCTACAAAATCAGACAATAAACATGGCTAAATATTTTGAGGGAAAAGTGTGAAAATATATTGTTTTCATAATTTGGGTGAACCACAATGTTCTGTTTGCAGTCCTGGCAGCCCCTGGCTC
>JAJHUR010137286.1:491-17323 GCA_027495735.1 Lutjanus campechanus | reverse complement strand
CTGATGTCATGATTACGTCAGTGTTAGCTGGAGACCAAACAATGGAAAAACTGTCAGCAAACATGAATCACCTCAGAGTCGTATGCCACAACCAAGCAAAAATATCATCAAAAAAACAAAAACAAAACGAGGACAGCTGTTGTGAAACATAATGAACATAAAGCTAGGAGATGTGTATGAGCTACAACAAAATAAGCAAAATTAACTCACAAAAATACAGTCGATCACTTTCTGAATTCAGGTTTCTCTCGTTCACAATCTAAGATAAGCTTTAATTGCCTTGTTAACTCATCGTAAAACATCACCGAAACGGACGTGGTTTGTCTTTCCACTGCTCTAACAATCACCAACTCTGGTTTGGTTGAAGTAAATCCTTAATTTGCCATGTTAGATGTTAAAATAGTCTCTTACTCGTCCTCCCAGCTCAGTGCACCATCCTCTGGTCCGATATGTGTGCACTGTGCTGCTTAATGCATTGTGGAGCAGCTCCTGTCACCAGTAAATTAAAAAAGTAAAATGTGTGCGTGAGCAACCATACATATTCAGAAGACCTTGTATTTTCTTCCCCACCCACCCCACCACTGTTAAATAAGTATAGTGGAGTAAAGTAGCACAAAATGGAAGTTAAGTAGTCAAGTTAAGTATAATTATCTCAAAAGCATACTTCGCTTAATGTACTTACTTACTTTCCACCCCTAGGACACTTTTAGGAAGGCTATGAAGTGGCTGCAGGGTTGTGGTTATGAGAGATATGTGCTTTGAAACAATGTGTTTTCTCATTTTCTGTCCTAGATTTGTTCCTCATTCACATCAAAATCCTTGTAAATCAGGATTCACATTCATTCTGTAATTTTTTAAAGGTTAATTTTGGGGCTTTTTGCCTTTATTTGACAGGATAGCTGAAGAGCAGACAGGACGGGGGGTATAGAGAGAGGGGATGACTCGCAGCAAAGTGAAACCGGCAGCCGCAGCAGAGGACTGATAGCCTCCCTTCATTCTGCAATTAGATGTTGATTTATTCCAAAAACAAAATCTGTCAATAGCACAAATAAAAGCCCAGCAATGTGGACAACAAAACCCTCCTAGAGTTGAAGCTGCAACAAGTTCCTGTAATGTGCATGATGGGTAATTTTGGTGTCCACATACATTTGTGCTAATAGCACCCTGCAAGCACTACATAGAAACACACAAACACATTCATCACACAGCTCACTCAGGTGATTGTAGTCTGCGTGATTGAGAGTCAGTCTACTCACAAAGATCGACCATTCAGAGCAGGTGATTGTGATCAATCAAACAGATCACAATCACCTGAGGGATGAGTGTGTCTGTGTCTGTGTCTGTATCGTGCCTGTTCTGCTTCTGTGGTGGTGGTGATGAGACAACGCCTGACAAAGAGACTAAAACAGTGCTCGATAAAATCGCTGAGAGCTATTAGTACGGCAGATCTGTTTGGATGTGCGTAACCTTCAGCCTGTCTGTCCACATACATTTGGCCATAATCTGTATGTATACAGTATTTTTTTTGATGTATTAATGTACATGTGTGTCTCGAGGGGAAAGTGGTGGAGAGCATGGTAGTTGTACAAATAAGAGTTATGAGTCATTTTAATCTGCAGTCTGTGGAGATAATAAACACTTCACTGTTTGTTTGGTGGAAACAAAAATAGAAAAAGATCTGTTGTTAAAATAACAAACGCAAAGCAGGTCTGTGCTTCTAAATGAAGAAAAATACACCAACAGATCTATTTTAGTCACTATGATGATTTTTTTTTAAGTCTGGCCAAAGCCCATAATGAGGTGTATTAATGTAAAAGCAAGATTTTACTCTTGGATGAGGTAGAGCTAAATTTTAACTATTTTTTACAGGAGTGCAACTAATGATCATTTTCACGATGGAATAGTCTGCTGATTATTTTCTCTATAAATCAGCTGATTATTTGCTTTGTAAAAATTCTGACAACAGTGAGAAACGCTGTCACAATTACCCAGAGAGCAAAGTGACACCTTTCTAGTGTTGTGTTTTGTCCAATAAACACTCCAAACCTCAAAATGATTAAAAAATAAATTAAAATAATTAAAAGGAAAAACAGCAAATCCTCACATTTGAGAATTAATTAATTACTTTTCTGTTAATCAGTTATTTCACTGATGGCTTCAGCTGTACTTGTACACTTTTTATACATTCTGTGTGCAAAAATCTGATTATAATGTGATTTTGTGTGTGTGTTACTCCAGGAGAACGGTGTGGAGTTCGAAGCTTGTCTCGTGGCCCAGTGTGACTCTCTGATTGAGGCGCTCACCAGACAGAAAGCCAAACTGCTCACCAAAGTCACCAAGGAGAAGGAGTACAAACTAAAGGTGGGGCTGATTTATTCCTTAGTTTCTCAGATTGTCTCTGTGTAGCTGTGTGTTTATCCGCCTTTTTAAATCAACTGAGCTTCCGATAACTAAAATAAGATAAAATGTGAATCAGTTCTGGTTCCATCAGCTGCTTTGAGAAGAACAGAAAGAATCTTCAACAAGCATCTACAACTTTTTCTTGATGATTGCACTGAACTGATACGTTTCCTTTCAACAAAGGCACATTATCAATACTGCAAACAGCTCTCTTCATCCATCCATTTCTTTCCTGACGAGTAAAAGAAAAAAAAGGACTTTCCTTCCTTCCTTTCCTGCCTAAGGCGAGAAGCATATTTGAGGTTATTTGATTTTGAGAAATGGTATCTGTCTGCCTGCTTTATCTTCCCATCTATCCGCTCCCACCACCCACGACTGCAATTATGTGCAGCACCTGTTTGCCTCTCTTTCTTTTATAGCATTTTGATATATCTCAGTAAATGCATGTTATCATTAGTAGATTAAAAAAAAAACAGTGAAACTGTTCACTGCAGTTTCATAAAGCTGCTGAAAACTTCAGTATGGCAAGGCCATTTATTATCATTACACAACACAAAGATGCACAACAAAATGGGAGCTGTGGTTCTTTGATACTACACACACACAACATATATAAGATAATTAAATTCAATGTGGAATAGGCTAACTTATAAAACAAAATAAAATAAAACAATATATACAGTTATTTATACATGAGTACACCCACGAAATAATTCTGTAGTGCATTTTTTTGAATTTGCATCAGGTTGAATGTAAACGAAAGCAACAAGATGGTGATGATGATATGGTCGATGATCCTCATATCTTCACATAAAAAAGTTTGACATCTTTGAAACATTGTTCATCAGCTGTGACTGAGTTTGTACAGGAAGCATCATCAGTGTGAAAACACAGAGTCCTCCTCCCCTCGTCATGCTGGAGTCTTGCATGTTGCATCCAGCTCCGAGAACAGTCTGCCCATCGAGTGCAAAAGCTTGATCCGGGATGTTTTGGTGGAGCGGGCCTCCCATTTTGTCCATTTCATTTTCCAGAGTCCACGCTTGGTTAGCATGGCTCTTATGCACTCACTTCCATTCATACTCGGTCTGATGATCTGATTGCATGGCCAAAAGATGCAGTGTGCACATTGTAGATTGTCTCAAGGTCCACTACTCTTTAATCCAAACTCCCCCACTTCCTTGTTCAATTTATATTACTGTATTTCTGTCATAGGTGATATGTGTTTCAGCAAAAAAGCTGAAAAAATGACAGTTTAAAAGAGAAAAGTTGCAAAAAACAAAAGTTTGAAGGAGCTACCAGCTGCACTATCTACATGCACAGATATGAAGTACTTCTCTTTCACATCAAATATTTATATAAAAAAATGTCAGGGTAAGAGTGCTTCCTGAACTCAAATTGAGCTTGAGTGAGGTGCTTTTTGGATAAGGATACACAAAAATCAAAGAAACCTCCAAGGCACTCTCTTTTTAAACCGTTAAAATGCCTTTATTGTCATGGTATGGTCATGTTAGGCCTTAGAACATGTATGCATTTGGCATTGGGCATATGCCATCAGATATTAAGGAAACACGCTAAGTTGAAATATTTGCCTCTCTGACAACAACACTACAGCCATGGTGTCCTCCATTTCTGTGGCCGGAATAACTGTTTTTGTTCAATCATTTCATGTTAGTTAGAGTTTAAATGAATGCAGAATGTTTTCTGAATGAGTTGTTGAGACAGGCAGTCACTGAACTCCTGGAGAGGAAGGGGAAACAACTCGCCTCAACCAGAGGTCATATATTTAGGCTTTCAACCTATTTAATACACAGGTTCACTATTTAGACTGCAGCACTCATTTTTGCATGAACAATTACTACATATTACTCATTTAAAACTCCATTATTGTCACAGCATGGTCATGCTAGACCCTATAACAAACTCCACCACATTTCGGCATCAAGGAAAAAGGTGAAATATTTATGAGTAAAAGTCAAGTTAGACATAAACGTTCTTAGTTACAAACTCTAACAACTAACTAGGAGCTTATGCTGTTAAATTCTTGACAACAGTTCTCTCAAACATATTATGCCCAGAGCACAAATACAAAAATCTCTTCGAAATCTATTTCTCCTAACAAAATGTAATTGTGAGTCCAGTGTTTATGGAAAGAATCTGATTAGAAAAATGAAAAAATCTCAGCTCAACGATTTCTAGCTCACAGTCTTTTTAAATTTTTTTTTTTACTTCTGTCTGTAAATCCGCTGCTGGGGTTTTCCTAAGTCGTAGAGTATTACATGGACGCCTGCCCAGCCTCAACGTGCCCACCGACCGACTGACCGTCTGGCTGGTGGCAGGGGAGGGAGGAGGAGGAGGAGGAGGAGGGGGGAGGTTGGACAGAAGCCCCAAGGACAGCTGTTGTCATTATCTCCAGGCTGGGGATTGAGATTTAGCCAGAGGGCAAAGCGCTGGAGGCTGTGACGAGGCTGAAACAAGAGAAGAATAGCTGCTTGTAGATGGCTGATAAACTAAAACACATTTTTTCATGAATACATGTTCAGGACACTGTTTATCTCCTTCATTACAGGCTCCTATTCATGTGACGACAAAAGAAGATAGACAGGCAGAGGCTTAAATGCTTATAGGCTCAAAACCAAAATTTGTGAGCCACATAAAGCAGCTGATGATGCTGCTGTATCAGACATCTGGCATTGATTATGATTTCCAAGAAACAGAAAAACGTGCGGGTAGGTCTCATGTGCAGGCAGCTTATTCTGATTCATATTACTGTTTGTTGTTGGGCAGCAACCTCTAGTTGGCGTAGTAAGCACAGGAGAAGTTTAAAGAACGAGAAAGTTAGTCTAAAGGAGGAGGTGGGCTGGATGAATAGCTCAAACAAACACAGGACCTTCACCCAGGAGACCAGGGTTTGAGTCCTGTGTGAAACGAAAAGTTTAAAGTTTTGTTATCTATGTGACCTCCGTCGCTTCACTCATTCATGCCAACCCTCATGATTTTCCTGGTAAACTCCCAACAATATATACTTATGGCTACTTGGTGCACAGAGACGTCATTATTTGTATCTGTATCTGTACAACCAACAAAATTATCTGTGTCTGTATTTGGACAGAAGATCAGAAGTGAACATGGTTTATACCAGAAATAATATTCATTTACGATTCATAGTTTTCATGTGACGTCACGTCCGTGTGGGAACGCTCTCTTCGAGGGCAAAACAATACTGTCTTCAGCTGCCGGCTGAACTGAATGGTCTCTGTTGTTTCAGATGGTTGATGTGCGATCGGATGCACAAATCAATGAGGAGACAAGCCTGGGCTGTGTTTCTACAGAGTCCCGTCCGACAAAGAAAACCCAGAAAGGAGGAGATTGTGGATTTGTGCCATTAAATGTGCCTCTGTCCCCGAGGAGGGCAAACAATGGCAGCTGTCAGAGTACACACGGATTTACAGCAAACACTTTAACAAAGTTTTGATTAAATTTATGTCATGAGACAGAACAGAATGATACTGACTTGTCGTTACTGCCCTACAACACCGACCACTGTGACCCAGAAACTAAAACTAAAACCTGTGGGTTAATGTTAGATAGCTAACATTAGTTAATTCGTACACACCTTTGCTTTGACAATTCCAGATCAGCACTGTAAGGTGAGAGATTCTCCACAAGATAGATGTAAACATTGATCAAGTTGTGCTCTGGCAGCAACTTTAGTGACTCAAATACAGGGGGCGGGTGCTGTATATGGATCACAAAACTTGTAGTTAGTTTTCATATCGCAGTTTTTCTTTAGTTAAGAGGTGATCCAAATATTCGTGCCTTGAAACAGAGGGAAAGTTTAGTGGCTGGTGCTGCGTCTCTATGGAGAGTCCAGTGTGAGCCGCCATGTTGGCCCAGTGTTTTTGCCCTCCAGGTCACCGTGCACATCACGTGACTGAGAACTATGAATACAGATGTTGTACCCTCAAAACATTAACAGCATATAAATAATCATGAAATATATTTCCACACCCTCACAGTGTACTTTTTATCTCCCTCACTTTTCATTTTTAGCTGAACTAAGTTTTACAAACTGTTTGAATCCCACCACTGCCTCCCCCTGCCTCCCCCTTTTAACTAGGGATACTGAAAAATCAGAAATGGAAAAAAATGTTTTATTAATCTGTTTTGCTTTGTAAATAGAAACTCTACAATAAAGATAAACGAGTATATAAAAATATCCTTCAGTTGAAAGGAATAATCTTGGTGCATTTTTAAATTATGCCGAGTCGACTTATTCCGAATAATTAGAAAAATCTGTAAAAGTTTACAGTATAAAAGCATGTATGACCTTCTCAAGACCTGGTTTTTGAAGCTCATGCATGAGGCTCATGCATGGTCTGATGCTGCTCTACAGTTTTATGGGATGATAGAAAAGTTCAATAAGATCTCAAGATCAGTGATCTGTGTGTATCAGTGCTGCTGGTGTTTTTGTGACTAGATGTGTATGTTTACTGTCACAACACATTTTTAAAAACATTCCCCTAATTCTCCTTTTTGTTATTTCTCTTAAACTTATAAACTATGCCACAATTTGGCAAATTAATATTAGATTATGTAAGTGGAGTTAAAGTGGATGTCATAATTAATTTTAACCAAGAATCTTCACACATTAGTTGCAGTTTTTCACACTACAGCCACACAACTCAGAAAAAGAACTATACAGTTTTACCTTATGTGACTGAATACAGCCTGTGTAGGACGACTACAGGCACAAAAGTAAGTTTTGTAACTGCTGTTCCAAAAAAGCACAAGTCTTTTTCATTTAAAAGTGGAAGGGGGGAAGAGAAGTGAAAGGTTGAAGCTTTAGAAGACGATCTATTTCAGTCGATCTTCATATTTTCAGGCTGTGAGCTCAACCTTTGCCCTCTCCTGTTTTTTTTTTCGAAAGCACTTACAAGCCGTTTAATCTGTTTTTGTACATACATCTGTGACCAGACACAAAACCAAAAAAATAAAAAATAAAATAAAATAAAATATATCTAAAGACTGTCTGCTCCAAAAAAGGCAGATGTTTTTAAAATTCACCAAAGCTTAATCCCTTAAAAGCAACATATTTTGGTTTCCTCTTTCAAAGAACAGCCAGAAATGCTCACTATATCCATCTGTGTTGACGGATGCGTGTGGCTGTTTGTAACAAAATTCTAAAACTATTATACAATATATTACAAGTATTGTAATATGTTTTAATATCGCTTGTTTAAGGCGGCATCGCGGCATCCACTATCTGCATGTTCAATGTCCCCAGGACACACACTCTGAGATAGCAGCCTACATGCTGAAAATGGCAAATTTGCGCCTGGGCTGCTAATTGTACGAATGTAAACAAGCTAGGAGTTGTTACCTTTTCTTTTGTGGTAAATTAGACATTTGACAACACACACAAAAAAATGCTGCACGTGTTGCAAAGTGGGAAAACACCCAAACACAAAAACGCGCTGTACAACAAACACATGTATCTGGTTTGTTTTAATATTTGTTTGTGTTTTCTTAAGTTGCAATGTGTTGAGGTGTAGGTGAGAATATTGGAAGATAGTTAAAGATCACATATATTGACGGCTGACTAAAGAAATGTTTTGTTGTTGTTTATATGAGCCGCTAACCTCTACTGGACATACATATTTGTACCTCAAACCTGTGAGGACCTCATTAAAATAATGCGTTCCCTAACCCTCATCCCCTTCATTCACCCCACCTGTCTCATTTTGGATGCCTGACCCCTTTTTCGTTGTCTTGTGATACCAGACAATCTTCATTCTTGCAGAGTACCAATTGTTTGGACATTTCTAAATGCAAGATAGTTGCTTGGAGCAACTGCGAGAATGAGGTTTGGAGTTTTGAATCGTTTCCACACAGTATAAAAAATGAAAGCTGGGATATTGTTATCAGTCTTTGGTGAGCGAAACACCAGAGACTGACTTGTGAGTCTAGCTTTTTTGTAAAAATGTGTTAGGTTGGCCTGCAACATCCTTGTTGCTTTAAGCGGAACCTCACCGATTGTGTACATCAGAGCTTACAGGTCTCGGAGAGCACTAGTGAATATATGATATATGATATATGATATGTGATATATATGTAAACCCTCCTGTGGCTCTACAGGGAGCTGCAAGAAATTATAGATACAGATATTTGTGTTAAAGCGTAGGAAGTAAAAGTTACAGTTACCTTAAAGAAGCAGAAGAAGCAGAGTCAACAGTTTCTGACAAGGACATATATGGTGAAATGAATCTCTTTAGAAGGAGGCAAAAGCAAAGGCTGCGTTGTAGACGGCAGTCATCTTTGCGGCCATTAAATACATTGTGACGTGAACTTCTTCGTCCTGTCCTGTGGTCATGTCTTGAACTATTGACTTGAACTATTGACTGCAATGCTACACTGCACTGTACCTCTGCTCTGTTTCGTCCATTTCCATCAGCTTTCAGAAAACGTGCACAAATACTGACAAAATGCAAAGGACAGACAGAGGGCTCCATATTCGTATGCATATCTATGAAATAAAATATTCTGAAGGTGTGGCGGTAGACCGATGTCATACCTCATACACTCATATCTACTTAAGTCTGGTGGCTGGAGGCTACATTAGCTGCTACTAGCATAACACAGCTGAATGGTCATGTCTCGAGGGGAACCCCAGACCTGCGAAAGATCTGGCATGAGTGATCATTTTAAAAAATTTTTTATGATCTTTCCCCCAGATTTACAAGGTCTTTTTTGTCCTTAAACCTCAGTAGATCTGAAACATAACATATTTGTGCAGCGTGCACAATAAAGAAATATTGCATGCAAATCTCGTGAGAGTTTTGCAAATGTAAGGTTCCCTTCTAAACACAACATAGCTAAATCTTGACTGAATTGCTGGTGGTTGACTTGCATTGTTGGTGATGTAGGCGCCAGATTTTGACAAAGAAAAAGAACGCATGAAACAAAAAAGAAGATATCTCTGGTTCTGAGAGTGTTATAAGAGTGCAAAGCGGTATCAGTGGATTTTAACTGCCTAGCTGGTAGGGACAAATGACACCGTGAGTCCAACTATCACATGGCAATACCAATACCAGTCATTACCGACCTAAATCTAACTCAAACCTTAACCCTAATACCAAGTCTTAAACCTTACACAGACCAGTTACATGTCCCACTTCTCATAACGGTCCTCACAAAGATGAACGATCAAGAGTGCACACACAGAAACATACTGTAGCCTAGTCTTAGCCATAATCCAGCGGCTGATGGATTAATATTCACTTCTCTCTCATTCGTACAGATGAGTGTGTGTCTCAGTCCTTCTATGAATGAGATTAAGGTTTATCTGATCTCGCTTATTGAAGTCAGAAGCCAATACTGTCAATTTATTTTAGACCAAAACCTGCCAGTTGTGTGCTGCTGATAAGTATCTTTAAATCTGACCATTGTTTAAAGCTGAAACACAACTGCACATTTAGGCATAGGTTTTAAAGCAATAATGCGTTCAAAAGTGACAACATAAATACGAAAGTCAGGCCAGTAACAAGTATTAGCATTATACAGCCAATACAAAGCTCCTGCAGCGTTTATACATATATTATTATTTCTTTTCTACCTCATTTACAAAATTACCGTATATAAATTCTTACATTTTGGTTTTACACTATGCCTCAAGTGAGGACTGTACTTGTGCTCCAAAAACTACCAAAAATGGATAAAAATCAACCCAAGACGTGGCTCTGACCTGATCTGAAATGCGGTCCAGAGTGTGATGAGGAGGCTGTGAGCATCAGTGAGCCTGCCTGGTATCTCAAATCTGGGCTTGCATGAACATGTTTCAGTATTCTCACCCTCAGATTCATTTCATATGCATGTGGAACATATTGAAAAATCCCTTCAACCAGGCCGTCAGGAGCGTGTGGGAGGGAGCTGACGGCACGTCTCAACGGGACAAGAGGAAATTGAAATAAATCTGAGATTTGCTCAGGCTTCACGCTCCACACTTCATGTTGTTTACACAGGAGATAAGAGCTGGATTGAAAAGCTAATTTTCTCTTGGTAAATAATTTGAGGGTCTGTGTGTGCGTTTTTCGCTAAAGGTAAATTCTATGTGCGTGGTCGTGTTGAGGTGACATGTAGGTACAAAAACACAAGATGATGAGGAGAATCACTTGTTGTTTTTTTTTAACCTTTGATTTATTCTTCAACTTTAATCCTAAATCCTTGAACAAAGCTAAAGACAGAGCAGCTGTAAAACAAAGGCTAAATGCAAACAAATGTGGAATGAAGCAGAGGCTGTAATTAGATTAAAAATTGTTGTGAACTAGAAATTTGTCAGTTTGACTTTTGGACTTTACAACGCTCTGGAGTTATTGGAAATGTGTGGATCGCAAGAGTAAGAAAGAATCTGATGCAGACACCGCAGGAACCTAATCCTACAAATAGTATAATAGTGTAATGTTATTATAGTCTAATTATTATCTACAATTGTGCAGAAATACTGAGTTTAAATGAATGTAAATGCAAAAAACAAAAACAAACAAAAGCTGTGCAACATTCAAATGTTAATTTAGAATTTGAATTGAAATCGAAGCTTCAAACTATTCGGTTCAGCCCTACGTAAGATACAGACGCAATAAAAGTATAACAAAAACAAATCAAATATGTAAAACTCAGGATTTTTGTCAAATTTATTTTACATGCATTTTCATCCGATATTTCTGCTGTTTATTCATGACCTTTGACCCAGCAGGCACACAAACACACACACTTCAGCTCAAATTGTAGATTGTTTAGATCCTCTCTCAGCTGACTCTTCACGCTCTTCATATTTCCGTTTGTACCGCAGTTGACAGGTGAATAATTAACTGTGATCTCATTAACCGTTAAATAAACCAGGGAACTAATTTCTGAGACGCTGTCTAATTAACTCGCTAAATTATTGCGGCGGCCATCGGTTAACTGTGTAATTAATTATCATGGATTCACCAACATCACAAGACGCTTTCTGTCTAATCTTTTGCTTCACCTTTGAAAAGTTGATGTGTTTGTCACCCACACATACATACATGAGCAGTACATATTATAAATATATATATATGTCAGTTGTATCTTGAGCAGATAGTTAAAGATCACTGATCAGCTGAAATGTGGTGCAGGTGTTAGGAAATGTAAACAAAAGCCTAATAAGGCGATGACAGTTCGCTGAGTTTCAATTAGCCTCGAACGACTGGTTGTGACACCCGTCCAAATCTCATTTCCCTCCTGCTCACAGTTCAGCCAGAACATAGCTTGGGATGTCTGTGTGTGTCTGAGTTTGTGTCTGTGTGTGTGAGAGAGAGAAAGAGAGAGAAAAAGAGAGATTCAAAGACTAAAGAGAGAGAGAAAAATCACACCTGTCTGTTTAAGGCTGATAAGGTTGATGTAATAATACTCACCTCATCACACGTCAGTCCGTCAGCCAGTTCGTTAAATTTTTGCACCTTTTTCCCATCTGTTTTACCTGTCAGCCACTAACTTAGCTGCTGTTCCAGCCAGTTCCAATCACCTGATCCACACCCATCTGCACATCTAGTCCCCAATTACCAAATTACACTCCTCGTGTATATATATATATAACAACTTGCTGCCTGAGGAAGATCACCAAGCTTTAAGAGCGGCGCAATTCAGATTAGCTGCCAGTCCAAACTTTTTTTTCCTGTCCTCTTCATGCAATTGACATATCCGTGTGAACATGTTTCCAGTGGGGGGGCGCTGCTCTTTTTGATGGTATCATTTTTGTGTTGCTATTTACTTGTGCTGGTGCCCGTCTGTTCGCAGCAAGTGCGCAGTGACATCATAAAACCTGAACCTAATCTCCATCCGGACTGAAAATTTGGAACCGGAATAAAAATATAATTAGAATAACATTTTTTAAAATTTACAGTTGTGAAAATATTTATTTATTTTTTATTATACCGTAGTTGTGAATATGCAGGTCCTCTACCTTCCAACAGGGGGCGCTATAGCACCCTCAGCACCACTTTCCTACAGCTTTGGCTAATAAATGTACTGTATGTGTCTGTCACATGAAGTTTTCCAATTTTTTTGCATTTTTGTTTGTATTTGCATTACCGAAAGACATTGCAAGTATTTTTCCACTACTCTCCTGGTAAGGTCTGTCAAAAATATTGATATTTCAACACTGTTTCAATGCCACACGTTTAACACAATACAATAGCAACATTTTATAGTATTGAAAACACAGACGTTATATAAAAGAAAATGACGTAAGTGCTCATTCAAGAGGTCAGTTCATTTAATATTTTCACTATTTTCCTGCCTGAAATTGTGTTTGCAGCAACAAAACTAGACAGTGTTCAGTGGCTTTATCAGTACTGCGCTTATAACGAAAAACAAAACTGTGTCACCCACTAATTCGCCACTCACACCGTGCCAAATCTTCTGGTGATCAGTCGGAGCCATAATGTCTGAGTTTTTTGCCCGCATTCTGTTTTTTTGACCTCTGCCTGCCCTCTGGACACTGAGCTCTTTGGCTTAAGCCCCTTTGGATTCAGCTCTTTAGTTTTTTTGGCTCCGTTCGGTCATGCTGTTTTTTCACAGCGACAAGGATGGAGAATCCTAGTTAAAAGGAGTGTAAGTGGCATTTGAGGCGGTTGGTGTGATGTTGAATCTCTATCAGCTGATAATCAAGCTGCAGCAGGTGGAAGAGATGCTTTGATTTAATATTTTTTACAACTTTTATGTCTATTTGGATTCAGCCATGACAAGCTGTGTGAAAATGTTTTCATTAGTCTCTGTTGTTTATAACACTGTTGGCACATATGGTATTTTCTTTATGAGCAGCACAGAGCAGCTGACTGGTCAAGTTTTGGAGCGTGGTTATTTATTACCTGTTGCTGACCTTTGCCCACCTCCTGTAGCAAACATGCAAATGTGCATGTTTGCTGCAGGAGGGTTGCTGAGCTGTTACATGTAGGAAATTAATGAATTCTCTGAAGTCAGGTAATGTCAGGGAATTTTACATTGTACAGAAAGTATAACCAAGTATATTAAGACTCCTTGCTTGTAGAGAATGTGCCATATTCTCTACAAGCCATTTGCTCTCTCAGCACTTAAACATGACCAAAATTGTCACATTAGAATTGTCTCTTTTTATGTTAAAAAGCATTGGAGACATGACAGAAGCCTTTCTCTATTCCATAACATTTAAAAACTATTTCTTCTTTGTCAGGTGGTGCGTGACCAGATCACCCACTGCACCATGAAGCTACGCCAGACCACCGGCATGATGGAGTACTGTCTGGAAGTCCTCAAAGAAAACGATCCCAGTGGATTCCTCCAGGTATCTGACCCACTGTCTGTGTGCGCGCCTGTGTGTGTGTGTGTGTGTTTGAGATTGTGAGTGTAAGACTCAGACAGTATTCACTACATTCTCAGGACTTCTTTATGCTCTCTGTCCCAAATACCCAGAGAGAAATTCAAAATTCGGCCTGGAATTTGTTGCAGAATGACCTGAAACTCAAAGAACTAATGTCGTTAAATGCTTTTAGATCCAAAATGAGACAATTACAGTCAGATTCCATTGGATGTCTCTTTTTAATGTGACTTTCAGTGCTTGTTAATTATATGTTGGGACTCTCCTGGTTAAATAAAGTTTAAATAAAATAAATGAATATTTCAGTGTAGCTATGCTCACAAGTTTCTCCTTTAGCGAAGAAAAAAAAAACTTGTGATAAATCTCCAAAATGTCAACTTTTCATGAGCTAGAAGAAACAGCCCTGCTTTGAGGTCTGAGTCAAAGGATTTATTAAATAGTCCAATGGATTAAACAATTTATGTAACATAAGACTTTGGAGAATTTTCTCAGCTTAAAAGGGATCACTCCTTCAGTTTATATCAGAAGTACGAATTAAAGGATCTTAACTGAAGGAGAAGGTTGGGATTTATTTATTTATTTATGAAGTTTAAGTTACAGGCTTTCTTGGGTAATTTTCAACTGTGGTCATGAGGCAGGTGTAATAATAGAGACAAAGACATACAATATAAGTATTACATTAAAACAGATTGCTTAATCTACTTATTATTATAATAAAATGTCCCTGAACATTATAAATTAAAAATGATACACAATAACAATAAGTGGAGTTCTGTGGGACACAGATATACAGAGACATCAAGCTGTGGCAAAATTAATTAATTCTTGGTTTTTAGCCTCTTTGGGGAAATTGCTGATCATTAAGAAAAATAAACAAACATCAGCTCTCTCTTTTCCTTAAATTAAGACTTCAGTTTCAGAGATCACAAGGCAAACACAGTACGGGGTCTTACTGTACATTTTAAAAAAGATCAACTTTTCTGTATTTACAGCCAAAAATGTAGATTTTAAAGTTGAAAAGAAGGAAAAGAAGGAGGAGGACGAGTGAAAACTTAGCTCCTTTGAGCTTAAAAAGAGAAATCAGCTTTGCAGGGAGCCTCTGATGTCTCTGAATCCAGGACAGTTACAGTCAGAGGAGGAAGAAGAAGTCACCACAGATGTGAGAAAAACAACACAACACACCCACACAGGATGCATCTGATTTGCTTCACTAATACTACAGCTGATCTATTTTTAATTGACCCGACATGTTTAGTTATCAGCGGGCTCAGATGCTCGAGAGCTGATCAATAGTTATTGATCCGTGCATGTTAGGTCAAACTGAGAAAGGTCAAATGTGACATGTGCACCTGCTTAGAAGAAAGTGTCACCCTGAGGACTCGTGTCCATGTAGCGTTTTCCTGCCAGGGAGCTGGATGAAGCACTGAGAGAAAAAAGACACTGAAAGTTTTGCTTTTATGACAACAGTATCATGACAATTTATAAAACTTTACAAACGCGATGTGATCGTGTAAAACGACTGCAGGTAAAGCAGTTTTTTACTTGAGTTGTTGTCAGCAATATTTTTCTGTGGTCAATTTGAATGTGTTTTAAAATTTTGCTATTATTATATTTCTGTGCCATTACCATTATCATTATTATTTATTTTATTTATTTATTTTTACTCTGTAGCCAGGTCTCACTTGTAAATGAGATCTCGGTCTCAAATATCGAGAATAGTAGTCGTTAGTTCAGGCCGTTAGTGGACTAGTTGCCCCCTGTATAAAATATTAAATTTACAAAGGGCATGAAGCCCATGAAGCCTGTTAAATGCTAACGGGAGTTGATGATTGTTGGAACAGTGAAAAGACAAACCAAGACTATTTTTGTTGAGTTTTATTCTGTTTCTGTCAAGTTTAAAATTAAGCTGACGATGACGATTTTTTTGCAGAAGGAGTCTGGTTAGTTTGGTGCAAACAATCAATCCGCTGTTTCCGGTTAAACCAAATGTATCTTACTCACTCTTGGCAGTCAATGCAGTAACAATCTGAGCCTGTCAGCAGCAGAAACGAGCACAAGTGAGCAAGTGTCACCTGCCCTGCACACTCTGTGGTGCACTCTGGTTAATGGATGCTGCAGCGCGTCACCTGCACAGTTTTCCATCACTCTTCTCCACTTCCATCACAGTCCATTTTGTGGTTTGTGGTGATTAAGAGAAATTGCAAAGTTTATAGCCTGCCATGCTGCTGCATTGCTCCATGTACAATGACGCAGCTAAAAAACAAGAGATGAAACTTGTTAACTAACTACTCGTTTCAACTTCTTACACCACCTATATAAATACTTAATTCCTCATTTTTAAGCTTTTATCTGTTATATCCTGTAACTTTGATGCACACTGATTGACAAAAAGCTTGACTGGAAGAAACTGTCGACGGAGAGGTCTCCAACTAATGATTCAAATCTTTGATTATCATGGGCCAGAGAATCTTTATGTTTTCATAACCTGAGAATGAGCCCTATATATCTAAAGAAGAAGCAGGTCCTCCTCCGTGGAGTCTGCCATATTGCACTGCCATGTTTCTACAGTAGCCCAGGATGGACAAACCAAACACTGGGTCTAGATTCCCAGCCAACCACCGTCGGTCCTCCTACACGCTCGGAAGGGAAGAGTGAGACAAGATGATTGCAATCTGCAACCTCTCTGCTAGAAGCCACTAAATCCTACACACTGGTCCTTTAAATAGCAAAGAACATTTTCCTACAGAAAGCAAAGACAACACAAGAACACGTGGCCTTTTTGACTGTCTTCAACCTCTGAGCTACATTTTTGGCTGCTTCGATTTCTATTGAATTTCATGAGATTAAATTCTCATGTCTCTGCGTCTGGTTATGAATCATTTCCTTCACACTTAAAAATGTTGGGTTAAAAACAACCCAATTTGGGTAGTTTTCCAACCCAACGCTGGTTAAATATTGGACAGAACACATGCTGGGTTAATTTAACCCAACACATTGGGTTGGTTCACTTAATACAACAATTGGGTTGTTTCTACCACCCAGTTGGGTTGTTCATATA
>JAJHUR010137285.1:4611-42585 GCA_027495735.1 Lutjanus campechanus | reverse complement strand
ATCCTGAAACACTTCACCAAACACACCTCAAGAAAACAGCTGTCCCACTCGCTGCAACGAAGACATTCTTCAACAAGCAAAGGTCCTGTGAGATGTCGTCACAGAGTGAACGGTAAGAGAGACGCTTTGCATGTTGTTGACAGGTGGTGATGTGAACCGGTCTGTGGCGAAAAAAAGCACGTTTAATGCACAAACTTTTACGGACGAATTTGCCCCGATATCTATCGTTATAACTCGTTTTATGGCTGCCGGCTGCATCCGCGTCCCTCAGTACCGCACCAATTTTAAAACGAGATGCACCTATCAATCATACACACACATACACATGGGGAAATAGGGCCCAGGTTGAAAAATACCGAAGTTATCCTTTAAAATAAATTCAAAATCATGAAGCAATACAATCATAAAGCAGTACTTGATTTTGATGAAGGCCTTATCTTTTTTTCCACCCACACTCCATGAACTCTGCCTCTGATTGGCCAGTACTTGTTGCCTCTGTTGGTTAGATTGGCTATTTTACATGAATACTGGTGTACCTTGAGATTGTGGCTTGCCCTTTGGTGTGCTTTTGGCAGAAAAAGTTTTGAAACCATTAAAGCACCAAAAGTTGAGACCGTGTGTGAGAGTTAATTTTACATAAATTTTACATGGTCACATTTGTTGTTGCCCAATCTGGGGGATTCATCAGCATACAAGGTCACTGATTAATACCATGCTATGCCAAAAACAAAACAAAAAAAAAAAACAGTGTGCTGGTGTGACCAGAAGTTGGTGGCACCAGTGCTACCAGTAGAAAACTTAGTCTGGAGCCCTGTGGTCTGCCTCGATATAATTGGCAAAATTTTGACTAGATCAAAGTTAAAGTCAGTGTGTGTCTGCTTGTTATTGGACAGCGGTGAACATTTGAGTACTTTGGCTTATTCTGTCAAATAGGAAACAGAAATTTGTAGAAAAATATGATTGTTTCTGAAAGTAAAGTACTGTAAAAAAAAACAAAAAAAAAAACATTAAATACTGGTCACAGCTTGACACAAAGTATGTACCTTTTGTTATGGATTTGAATCCTCTTGAACCCACAATGTTATGGTTTTTTAATATTCCAGTTCTCAGAATGGAGAGATATTCTTACAGTGCACACATATGAAGAATCTGCCTCAGGCAGGTTAACTCCGGGTCCCCTTGATGACAGCTGTGAGTAGCAAGTATCAGCAAAAGGTGTCAAGTGCTGATTTATGCCAGTTTCATATCCCTGTGGTATATAGTCAGTTAGCATTTTCACCAGAAGCAAATTCTTCGTCTGTAAAGGAGAACTGTAACCAGAGGTTATAGGCTAGACTAGACACTGATCTGATCACTGACCTAATTTACATCTCACTGTCTTAAAGACTTCCTCTGGTGTTCTCATGTACAGTTTAAAGCAGAAGGTGAGCATGTGCCGAAGTCTTTCAGGCCTGTCACATTAATATCTCTCCTACGGGAAGAAATGTCTTATGGCTGCTGTATCAGTTTTCGTCTTCTTGCCATCTCTTTCTTGTAAACAGTATGTGGAGCCCAGGCCATGAGAGGTGTGTTTCTGGGTGATTTACCACAGGCATCCAGGCCTTCCTGTGTGCCTCATTACCCCGGGCTCAACCAAGAGCCAGTCAGCCTCTGGCCCTGCAGCCAGGGGGGCACTGAGTGTTTGCATTGGCGCTTATACTGCCCATATTTTCCTCTCCAAATTCAGTGATGGAATTGCTTACAGAATGTGTTTTCTATTTAAGTAAAGTAAAACAAAAGTGACTAGTTGGAAAGACGAGATCCACGGGGAGAATATTTTCAGAAAGGGGGACAGAGTTTGCAGTACTTGCCTTCTGCAGTAATCTCTCGGATTTATGGGAACATATCAATGGAAGTTCGCCAGGACATTAGCAAAAAGGATGTCCAAGAACACAGTTCTCTCGGACTTATGAGCCTCAGAAAATGGATTATGTTTTCCTCACACAGCATTTTCCTTGTAAGGTCTTTAACAAATTACAACTCCAGTTCCAAAAAAGTTGGGACTTTGCGTAAAACGGAAATAAAAACAGAATGCAGTTATTTACAAATTATTTTTGACTTATAGTTTATTGAATACAGTACTAAGATAAGCGCTTAAGAGGAAAAGGGCCATCCAGATTGTTACCAGTGTTAAACGCCAGCATCATGGGTAACATCTGTGAAGGCCCCATTAATGCTGCAAGGTACAGGCAGGTTTTGGAGCAACATATGCTGCCATCCCTGCTTGTTTCAGCAAGACAGTGGTGCATTATGAAGTGCAAAATATAACAACAGAGACCCCGGACTGTTGAGCACCTGAAGTCATATATAAAGCAAAAATAAGAAAGAATTTCATCTTCACAACTTCAACAATTAGTGTCCTCAGTTCCCAAACACTTACTGAGTGTTAAATTAAAATAAACATTAACATTAAATAGATTGTCTTTGTACTGTATTTAATTGAGTATAAGTCAAAGGTTTTTGAAAATCATTGCATTCTGTTTTTATTTGTTTTACTCAACGTCTCAACTTTTTTTGGAATTGGCTTTCCACATACATACCAGCCTTAAATGCCTTCCTTATTTATATAAATTGAACTTTCTTACTGCTTTGGTTGTTTTTGAATTCAGCAGTAATGCGATTGGACTTCAAAAGCGAAACTTTGGGTATTCAGACATTTTCAGCGTTGACAGTGATTTGATCTCTGTGATCTTCTGTCTTTCAAGACCTGTACCTTCCAATCCTGGACAGACCAACGGTATCAGCACCTCTGAGCAGCTCAGCGGACGTTTCCAGGTCAGTGCTGCAGCTCCACAGGAGCTTTAATCTGTCTGCAGTTTGTCTTGATTAGTGGACTTACCAGAATTGTGTTCCCCATATCTTTTTGATCCACTACATTGCTCGTAAGTGCCTGTTTTATTTGGATAAAGTGTTGTTTTGACTACACAGGGCATGCTGCTTCATTTCTACTAATGCATGTATCACACATCTGTTTATTACATATCTGCTATCCTCAAGATGGAAGCAATACAAGTCACCGTGGTGATTTAGAGCTTGTTCCTGTGTTTTATTGAGATCATGGCTCCCAAAGCACCACCTACACTACATGCTAATACTGAAACAAAATCTGCAGTCCTGCTTGAGGATACAACATGTACTTCTGTGTGCTGACATTCTCACAGGTGTCCATTATGCTTCTCAATTAAGCCTTTCACAACTTGTATGGCAAAAATGCAGACATAAAGATCAAGTTACGCTCGACAGATACTAATGCAGTAACATGTTTTGCAGGAGGCAGTAATAGTGAGTCGAGATGAGAATCAGAACTACAGAGAGTACACCATCTCCAGCCCTGCATCGCTCTCCCCTGGACCTTATTCACCAGATCCTCCCGCCAGCCCCGACGGGAAGAGGGAGAGGCTGACACCAACCAACAGGAGGTAGCTCACATGACCTTGCAGTGTTCAAGCATGCAGATGAAATATGGTTTTATTGCATATCAGATAGAAATCAGTCACACTAAATGGCTGCAATGCATATTTGAAGGTTATTGAGGCAGATGCCACCTTCCTCTTTTTAGGTCTGTAAAAAGTCTGTCATCTGTCGCCAGATGTAGACTGTGGGTACAAGTCTGCCATTTGCCGTCTAGTGTATTTCAGGCGACACTCTCCGATATCTGCCCTTTACTGTTTGCAAAATCCCTGTTGGTACGTGAAATAGACATGATGGTATTTGTCAATCTGATTGTAAACTGGCATCAGTTACTGACCGGTCAGCTCCTGAACTAACGATGCTGCTCTCAGTATTTATGTAACGTTACATAAACAGCTGACAGGAGAAAATGTTCAAAAGTGTGCACTCATTTTACTAAATTCAACTAAATAACTAAATGAACGAAATGCAAAATGCAATAACTCACCAAACAATTTAACTTATTTCCACAAAAATGTTGTAATAAATTTTTTCATGTAATGTCTGCCAAGTAGTGTCAGTAAGAATATTGAGTCTTATCTCATATCAGCCCTGTTTTAGACTACGTTGACTGTTTAAGTGGACAAAATATTCCAGTTTTTGCCCTTATTCTGAAAAAGGCAATATTGCGACTAAGCTGTGTACATGGCTAACAACAACGAGTTCCTCTAATATTCACATTTACATGCAGCCGTGCATACTCTGTTTATGGACACTTACTTGTGTTTTTTGACTGTGAGTCTCCTTTCATTCATTGAAAAGGTCGGCATTGTGACGTGACATTTGCACATGAAAACCTGTTTATCTAATTCATAATATTTACATGTGTTTCCCCTTCTGACTAGATGTGGAGTTTTCTTTTGTGCACACAGCTCTACCTCAGCCTTACAAACTGTTGGCTGTTTGGTTTGTTTACAGAAAGTCACAAGGACTTGTGTCCCAAACTGCTGTGAAAACCCCAACTGAAACGTACATTGTGAATGTGCTATTGAATCTGTTGGACAGATACTGAATCTTCAGCCACTCCTGCATTGTTGACGTGCTTACCAATGTTTGTAACGAAAGCAAAGGATTATACCGTCTGAAGTCACACACGTGCGATCTGGTTACTTGGAAATTACAGTTTGGACAATCAGCCTGAAAGATTAAGTTAAAAAGAAATTCTTCCATCACGAACAGAGTCTAAGATAAAGTCTCAGGACACTTTAGAGCTTGACATTTCGGATGGACAGCCGAGTCTTTTCAGAAACCCGTCCATTCACTGCTTAAATAGGCTTACATCTGGACAAAAGGTTGCAACAAGTGCTCTCTTGACTCCACAACAGGCCCAGAGTCAATAGGTATGGGAATAACAGACAGAAAGTGGAGCCATGGGATTGTACTGTAGTAACAAAGGATATGCACAGGATATCACATTCCACCGTTTGCATTCACTTTAACAAAAGGCAGAATGTGGAACATTCACCACCATCTCTCTGAGCAGTTTGTTGACTCACTGGACAACTTTAAATAGGTCACAGTTAAAAACAGAAATTTTCTCCCTCGTCTGGACTGATAAAGCTTCGTTTTCTGCACAAACTTGATTTCCAGCATGTCATTAATATAATTATAATTCCTAGTATTATTATATTGTTCTTTAATCTTAATCATTAGAAATCTGTATGAGGCTGCAACTGACGGTTATTTTCATTTCTCAATTAATCAATCAGTTTTTTGATCCATAAAATGTCAGATTAATGTTGATCACTTTTTTCCAGATCCTGAGGTGGCACGATTAGATGTCTTGTTTTGCCCACAACCCAAAGATTTTTACTTTGCTGCCATATATAACAGAAGCTTGAGTCTCTCAAAACTCAAAACTGCTAATCAGTTATCAGTTGGTGATTGATTTAATAATTTACAACTAATCGGCTAATTGTTGTCCTCAAAGCCACAAGATTCCATAGACAAATACAGTCATTTTACCTGGCAAATCATTATAAAACAACCTTTATTTAAACAAAATAAAACTTACCAAAATCATCTTGGTTCATCTTTCCACCGCTCCAAAAATGACCAACTATAGCTTGGTGAAAATAAATCCTTAATTCACCGTGTTAGATGTTAAAACGTCAGGAGTGGAGCGAGAGGCAGGTTGGACATCAGAGAAGCAACGAGGAGAAACGGCGTGTAGAGCCAGAATACTTTGCCATATACTACAGTGAATTAAAGGTTTATTTTGACCAAAGCAAAGTTGAATATTGTTGAAGCAGTGGAAAGACTTACAAATATGGTTTTATTGAGTTTCTGTTTGTATCTGTCAAGTTTGAATGAAGCGTGGGGATAAATATTGTGTTACTGTTTGTCTATTTTGTGGTTTATATCGTCCAATTGCCTACCCTAAAATCATACATATGTGTCATCAGTATGACTACTGTACTACTCTTTCTCTGTCTTGTGGTTTATGTCATCCAATTACCTACCCTAAAATCATACACATGCATCATTGACTCTCTGTTGTCTTTTTGTTACAGTGTCCAGTTGCGCTCATGGTCTCCAGAGGAGAAGAGTCACAGGCTGTCCAGACCACTGTCACAGGTTGGCTTCTGTTGTTTCTCTATACCAGCCAAATCCTCCGTTTATTCCATTTTAGGTTTTCGCCCTGCTAAAGAAAAGCAGCTGTATTCCAGCTATAAAATGTCTTTAATTAGACAGGGACAATTGGATCTCAGTGAGCGTGAAATTATGGACTCCTTCAACCATAAACAAGAAAGATGAGTTTGTTGTGTTTCTGTCTTTGCACTGTCTCTGTTGTTCAAAAAAAAAAAAAAAAAACATAAGTGTGCGACTTCTCTTTTGATGATATTCTGGGTATCGTGGCACATAAATAGGTTTGGGTTTGAGGAGTTGTACAATAAACTGGACAGATAGATGCAGATGTTTATATAAACATGATAGAATAAATCTTTATTCTTTATCTGGCTTTATAAATCTTTATATTGTCCACCAGGGCATAAATTTGTCTCCGGCTCACCAAACACAGGAAGCAACACAGCAGTTTGTAAAATCAAAAAGCAAATAAATGGGTAGGGTCAAATTACATATTAAATATTAACCTTTAAACACTAAGAGTAGGTCATGTCTGTGGTTTAAATCTCATCAGCCATTTTGCAGAGTTAGGAATACTGATTGCACTTGGGACAAAGGACTTGTTAAATACATTTTTAGTTGCCAGAGGGGCTCTGTAACACCTCCCAGAGCTTAAAGGCTCAAGCTGGCTGAAGAGAGGATGGGAGCTATCTGTCAGTTTGCTCCTCATCGTCTTTATTCTTTCTGTAAAACGTTAGGTCAAGGGCTTTTGGGATGTGACTATTATTTTACTTGCCATTGACACAAAATAGAAAGTTTATTTGTATGTCTGCAATTCAGGAGAACATACCAAGCTGGAAGATGCCACACTTTCCACAATAATCTTGAAAACAAGCTCATAAATCCGCTGACTGACACTGAGGCCACAGAGTTTCCTAAGAAGATAAAGTCGCTGTGAGCATCATTTAGAAATATCCTCTGTGTTTTCAGAGAAGCTCACCTCATAGTTCAGAACTGTGCCAAGTTTTGTAAAGTTTTCCACCATTTAAACATTTGGCTATCTGGTGAGACTGGTATTATTCTCAGATCTTGTTTTGTGCAAATAATTAGTTCTTTGTCCATCTGTTATTCAGCTGTGGCTGCAGTTTTCATCTGCAGCTCACATGGTCAGTACAGCTGGATGTTTTTGTCCTCTCGTCTGTGTGATTATATTTATTTTGACTGCACTTTCCCAGTCTGTAAGAATAACAAATTTGGATTTTAACCTTTCCTCTTGAATTGTTACTCCCTAATGCTTCAGAGGATGCCCTACAAAACGTTTGTGGACTCCTGTCCATTGTATTGTGTGTGAGCTTCACAGTAAAGGCAGGACGCAGAGAGAGTTTGACATTTTTATAGCAGGGAGTGTATAAACTTCAAAGGTCAGACTTTGAAAATATCTGACAATAAGCTGAGCAATAGTCTGGAGCAGTTTCATTCAGAGGCTACTCCTCAGGAAAAAAATATTTCTTATCGTTAAAACAATGGCCTTAACCTTTTGTTGTCTGACTGGAGACTCATTAGTCTCTGCTAGAGGTGAAATATGGGAAGTAAGATACTGACTTGGGGTTATCATGAGACTGCAGCTAAACTATGCTTTGCTTATTTACCATTCCAGCAACAAAACCAAGAAGGGGGACTCGGGCGTCTGGAAAGACTTCAGTGAGTTAAAGAGAGAAAATGTTGTGGGAAAGTTCATCATGAGCTATTTCAGCTATGCCTACATGCTCAGTCTCAAGCATGGGTCCCACTGAAGACAGAACATGTGCGATGACAGAACAGGAAAAAACATACAAGACCTTTTGTAATGGCACAAGGAATTCCAGCCATTTTTATAACTCTGGACATAAAGTTAGATAAATACGCAGAGGTTTGAACTTGAAAACATTGGAGCGTTCCTTCCAAGGGGCAGCTGGCTGAGAAGGTCCTTTTTTTTTTAAAGTTTCTCTTCGAGTTTGGCATTCTTTGTGTTGTTTACATGTTAAATGGGATTCAGATGTACTGTCACTCACAGCGGCGTCCAGTCTCTGATGCTGGTGGCTTGTGTCAAAGGGAGAAAGACAAACCAGTCTAACCATGATGCAACTGGGGCCCAAGAGGCTCTTTTGAGGATGCTGTCATTACTTTTTCTGAACATTTTTGACCACTCTTTATCGAAATAATGAAATGCTTCAGTTATAACCACCATAAAATCTGGTCCCAGCAAAGTATAGTCTTTAGGAATGCAAGACCAGAGTCCCTCCTAATAATAACTAATTTGATGTGACTGCAAAACCACATGGCATGTTGTCTCCTTCCAAGTTGTTTTAGGGCAGGGAGGGTGTGTAGGGTGTCTGTGTGTGCAGACATGAATCAGCTCTCTGACTGGCTCGCTGTTTAAGCAGATTGAACTGACATGATTGTGATATGTGGTTTTCATTTAGACGACGGATGCCTCAGGCAGACAGCAGGCTGGACTGTAGATGATAAAGTGGTCTGGTGTCAGGTCCTTCACACTTGGAAAGGAATTAGCTTTTCTGTACTATGGATCCCCTCAAATATAAAGTAATCATATTTTTTGTCTGATTTCATCAGTTATTATGAATTGAGGCTATGCAGGGTTTGACAGTAATGGTTACTAGGTTTTTGAGAAATTGGTAACCAGTTTTTGGCCTTTGGTTGCCATTTGGGATTAAACGATTACTGGTTTCATAGTAAAAATTCCTGACAATTAGCATTACTGTTTCAAATTTCAATTATTGTTAAAACTGTGTTTGATTACTGTGCTTTGAAAAACTCACAGTAAATAATCCCAACAAATGTTAGCAACAGTCTCCCAGACGTAGACGCATTGCAAAGGACATGATTTAATTTCAAATCACTGAGAGATTTTCAATATAAAACTTTAAAACATTTTCAGCACATTTTTAAACAATAATACTGATAATCATGACTATTTTGGTCACTATAATCATGATATGAAATGTTCATACTGATTTATCTTAGTGGCCACCACTTTTTAACACTTGAAAAATAAGGGCATCAAATGGTAAAACGTCAAACCCAAAATAAATACATTTTAAATATTTGTTACGTTGATGATAGTTAGATATTGCTGTGATAGTCAGACCCAGAACCAAACAACACTACGTGTGCCTTGGTGTGTTTATTTGCATGTGCACAGGCATCTGTTTTAGAGACAATGGTGAAGTAAATTAAGTTGTTTCACTGTGGGGGTGAAAAATTCAACATCACAAACAACTGAAAATTAATTTAACTGACAAAGAACCAGATGAACCTGACCAGGATATTTGTGAAGTCCTGAGGGGTTTCCTGGCATGTTTTTTAACATTATTTTATGTGACATTTTCATTATTAAGCTGGTGTGTAACTGCATACAATCTTAATTACTCAAAATACAAGCTGTCTTAAAAATGGGAACTGTATTTTCAGTTTTGGCAAAAAATCTGATGCCTAGTTGCCATAACCACTTTTAACGCGCCGAGTGGGGCTAAAGCGAACGTGGCCCACCTCCAAGTGAGCTGCGGTGACGTCTCGCCGACCATGGCCAACCTATCAAGATGCCCCTGAACAAGCGTGTTGTGAGACTCAACTCATGTCTGTGCTTGAGACTTGAGAATAAAAATGTTTGAACAACGAAATAACAGGACTTTTACTGTGATGAATTTAAGGAAACAATGTTATTTATCCACTACTTTACAGCTAAGCTTGTCTTCATTTGAAGACACACCGCTAAGTGAGTAGCCCTGTTGTAATGGAAATATAAAACCCCTGTCATGCTGAGCTGACGGGCCAAGTCAACTAAGTCAAGTCAGGCCAGCTCATGTATATGGAAAAGGGGTATAAAATCCAGAATATCTCGGCCTCTGATGCTTCAGTTGGCCTTTTTTTAAATCTGTTTCTTGCAAATCCACCAACCTAAAGAAAGTGCATTGCTAAACTGCTGGTGTGCTACTTAAATGTAATGTTAGTGTGCATACAACTTGAGCATCGAAACCCCGGTTCTATTCCCGGCGTTCCGGACCGTTTCCTGCGTATTCTTCCCCACATTTTCTGTCTCTTTCCTCTCTCACTATCAAATAAAGACATAAAATGCCACCAAACATAAAACTGCAGTGGGTTTGTCTTTTTGGCTAAATGGTCTGATAATCTGAATAGTTCAAGTTCTCACTCGGTGCAGTTACTGATACCCCATTTTATCATTGTATTATTTCTCACTGAAGGCAGTGTAAGCCTGTGTTAAATGCAGATGCTGATGTTTTCAGCATCAATCCCAAACCACATTCAACAACCCACTGTGGAGTTATAGTGAGGCTGCGGCCAGTAAACCATGGTGGAGCAAACTTCCGTATTGGCGTACCAAAAAACACATTAGGAGCTCTGTTGTGGCCCGAGAGCTCCATCAGCGAACCTTCAGGAATGAACGTGCTCCTGTCATAGCTGTCCATCTGGGACGGCCTCGCATGTTTGTGGTATTTATGGAGTCGCCCGTTCTCCCATTCTCTGCACCATTTTTAAATTCACCCTTTTCCCTCATTTTTCTCATGTTGGAATCTGCATCGTCTTGTGTCCTCTGGGAGACATCACATTCCTTCTATCCCCCTCAATTCCAATATCAACTTTGCCTTTTTTTACTGTCCATTTAGCGTATCAAGCTATATGTTTTGAGAAGACTGCAATTTGAGATATTTAAAGAGGAGGATCTGTTATGCTCACTTCAGTCTGGGACTAAATAGATCAGCTTTGCATGATTCACAGTTTAAAAACATCCTGATTCTCTCTTTTCTTATTCTGGCCTTTTATGCAGCCTGTTAATTCACCCTCTCTCTGAAACGGGCTGTTTTAGCTCCTGTGTCTTTAAGGCCTCCCTACCTAAAAAGCCCACTTTCCTCTTATTGTGTTGGCTGTCAGGCTTCACTGATTACTGTACAAAACACAACTTTAGTGAACTTTTGTGAAACTGGATTATATTTCATGAAGTAAACATTTTCTGTTCTTCTCTGTGATGTCCTCTGGCAGCTCTGCCAACAGTTTTCTGATTGCCAGACAAGTTTTGCATGCTGTGAGGGGCTTTTTTAGCTGCTTGCTGACTAGTTAGCTCAGAGATCGGTCAGGCTGTGGCTATTTATCAGACCAAAAATGAGACGAGATTTAGATTGGAAAAATTACAGGTGCAGCCAGAGCAGAGTGTTTCTAGGGGCTGATTACTGTACTTGTAACAACATTGACTGATTTTGATAAAACTGGATCATATTTTATGGAGATAATATTTTCTGGTTTTCTCTCTGATGTCCTCAGGGTGCTCTGCCTCATTTTCTTTACTTGTTAACTACTAGTTAGCACCATGCAGCTGACTCTGCTCAGGCTTGGGTCTCAAACACTAGGGAAGTGCACAGCTAACTAGCTGTAGCCGTTAGCTATGTTAGTAACACGTGCTTGTCTGTCAGAAACTCTGTAAATTACATAGAATTGAACAACAGCAGGACATCAGAGGGAAAAAACACAAATATGAAACTCACTGACAACTGAAAAAGACATACTGAACACAAAGACACCGCAAATACCACAAGACAGTCCGAGTGGGTGGGCATCAGCCAGTCATGTCAAGTTGTTGAAAGTAGGCAAAAAACGTAAAAGTTACATTCAGAGCTGTCTGAAACCTGAACATTTTGCACACGGGGATTACCTCGACAGAAGTTTACCTCATTATTTGACCCTGTGGCCATCTTTACTGTGAGCACCCAACACTGTAACATTATGTAGGCCTATAAGTCAGAGAGGGGTGAAAAGCATAATAGGTCCCCTTTTAATCACTGCTTTGTCCACCTTTTCTATACTTTTTCTGGTCTTAAAGCTGATTTGGATTGCTTTCTCTTCCTTCTATGCCTGACAGTCTCAGTGTTTACCATCATCCAGCCTATTGGATGAGAGTTTTGGGTTTTGGCTGACCCCTGCCTCAGAGGGATGTCTACCCTGGTTTTAAAGTGGTGACGAGCCTCCCGCCGCAGCGCTGTGATTAGTGAGTGGAGTTCTTTCAGAGCGCTCGGTGGGGAAATGGCTGGGAAGAGGCCTGCCATGGGCACACTGTGCATTATGCAGCTTGGGCTGGCAGGAACACAGCAGCCCAGTGAGCACTAAGATGTGGGGCCTCCATGACAAGGGCCTCTGTCCTGCCTGAGAGGTGCAGAGTGCTGCTGTATCAGGTGATCGGCCTCTCTGAAAAGCTCCTAAAAGGCTTTTCCACCCCTGTTTTGGCTCCCTGAGTGAGGAGAGTGGGATGCGCAACAGGATCCCCCATTTTCCAGGGTGTTGGGTATCCTGAGAAAAAGCCTGTGTACAATAGTGGCTGTGATGGCAGAGGCTGTGGAAGCCTGGTGCTGCTTTTTCCCTCGCGTCACAAGGCCTGTCGTTGTGTGATGGGAGCTGGAAGAGACGGGGGTCAGGGTGGAGCGGAGCGGACACCAGGGAGCCTGCTGACATTCCTGAACTGTACTTAAGCCATCACACCACTCTGCTGAGCCCAGATGCTGCTCAAACATAGCAATGTCCTTGCCTGCAGTAAAACACACAACACATTAGGGCTGCACAATATGTTAAAAGAACCAGAGAGCAAATATGTTGACAGATATTGTGATTGCGATGTACAATACTTGCAATGATAATTTTTGCATCACGATTTTCATGTTCACTGGAAAAGAAAAGATTAAAATCATGATTATTTGACATTTGTTGGGTTCTGCACCAAACAAACATGTTTTCTTACATCTGGAGAGCAAGATTTGTAGACCACGGCTTCTCTGCAGCACTACAGTACTTCATTATATTGCTGTTTTGTCACACATTTTCTCTTTATCAAATATTTAGATTAAATGTGCAGCCCAACACTTTAACTTTCATTAACGAAGGCCTTGACTTGATTGTACTTTATCCTCTATGAAGGATTTTGGCCTTCTATTCACATTTTTTCTTTGCTGTGCATGTGTAATGCCTATGGGATTAATTTTGATTTTTGTTTGTTTAGTACATCCAACGTTTGTGCATGTTGTTATCTTTAAACTTCTGGGGAAGATCAACATGTGTTTATTCATAAGACTGAACATTGGACCGTTCTCTGCTCTGGCCACGGGATAAAAACCTGTCTAGGTCATAAAAGAGACTCCATATTCCCTGCAGGACAGGCCCTGATGATATGATTGACAAATTGACAAAGTTTGCCAGCCTGACATCTATTTGTTTAATGTTTGTCGTTTCATTGTGTATTTGTTTGTTAGTTATTGTTCGTAATAAATGTCATAAAATATAAAGTCATTGTTTTCTTTGGCTTATAATCAGTCAAGTCTTGTTTAAAATATTCTGTTTTGCTCTACTTAAAGTTAATTCCCAAGTCAAATTGCGTTAACACTATAAACTCTCTGATCACTAAGATAAGAAGAAGTTATTATGTTACTCTGAGATTTCCCTGATGGACGAGTGATCAAAGTACGCTTATTGGTGGATAATGCAAGCATATTTCAATATAATTAAACCTGGGAAGTTATTCCTTCAGCTGTATCCCTCGGGACAAGACTGTCTTCACTGACCTTTACATTCCCATACCATAAACTCTTGGCCATGTGAATGAGTGTTTTTCAGGAAATCTATCCAGCACATCTTGATCAAGAGCTCTAAAGGGTACAGTGTTGAATAAGGGAAGTGACCTTTAATCAGAAAGTGTGGGTTCAAGTCCCAGTTGCAGGAAGCATTCACTCTGCTGAAGCATCTGGAAGTCACAACCTACCAGCTTAGCCTGATTTCTGACCTTCTTAAAAGGGAAGACAAATGCAAAGAAAACGGTCCAGATTTCAAATGCATTGCTATAGAGTGCTGCAGAGGTGACATATTTTTATAGGCCAGAGGTAAAATGCTAACATAAGGCAATAAACAAACCACCACAGTTGCATAACTTCAATATCAACACCAGGAAGTGACTAGTGCGTTGCATGATGATGTTTAATGTCCCAGAAAACCTCTATAGTCTCATTTGGCCACTTTTTGGCAAAACTAAAAGCTTCAAAATTCATGAGTGATATATTTATTGGCAAATCTTATTTTGCAGAACAAAATTTCTATTTCTCCTAACCAAAGCCTCCTAACCAAAAACCCTTTGACTAAGAGGTGAATAAAGCTATTTTCATTACAAAGAAAAATCTGTAATGTATTTACTGTAATAAATCATTAAATCATTAAAGTGCATTGATGCACTTTATTAGGATTAAATTGTACCCTGTTTTTTTGGTCCAGACATGATGTGACTTATTGTGTTCATGGACTTTAATATCTACAGGCTCACCACCATGAGAAAAGAAACAAAGGCATCCTAAGATTCCTGGAAGCCAGGCATTAGATTGTATCTGAACTGGCTGGCCATCGTCATGATTCAGAGCATCTGTTTATATCATCAAGAAATGACCACAACAGGATCTCTGTTGAGATGCACAGGGCCAAAACCAAACTGCTTTGACCCGTCACTGGGCCATTAGAACCAGGCTCCATGTCTGGGTTTGTAGTTGCTGTACTTTGAGGTTCCTGAGGGTTGCTGGGCTGCAGGGCTGCAGGATCCTGTGCTGGGATCGGGTGGTTGCTTTTTTAAATATATCCCTCCTAGCGTAGGATGGGCAGCTCCTGCAGGGTGACACTCAGGGTACAGACCAAAGTTTTCCTCTTTGTGCTAAATTGGGTGGAATGGCCTTGGCTGTATGACATGTGTCACTAAGCTCTTTATCCAGAGAGGGCAGGGTAAGTATCAATCCATACATCCTGTAGCCCATACATTTCTCTGTCCACCATCCTCCGCACAGCAGCCCGGCCTGCTTGCCAGCGGCTGGCTTTGTCCTGCTCTATTCTGGAGGTTGTGGTGGACTGGAGTGCAAAGCTGCGGTCATTGCTTTGGACCAGAAATGGTGACTTGGCATGCAGGAATAGAACTAAGTTTGTGTTTTTTAAATGGAGGCAAAATGTAAAACTTTATATTGCACGCATCGTTGGTTGAAGTTGGTAGAAACCTTTAAGACGGGAGAGTCTTGGAGGTAAATGTACCTCACCTGTAGCGGCTTCTCCTCCAGCACTAAATGCAGACATGCATATCTTTTCCTTGACGATGATGGCTTGGAATGATGTACTATTTCAGGTCTTACATGAGTGGGGCTGTTGTTTGATTTGGCAGGTTGCTGCTGTGCTCGGGGGAGCGGTGCTGGCTGTGGCCACGGTAGAGGGATGTTTTCTTCTTCTTTTCTGCACAGTGAGCTCTGTGACTGCCTGGACAGTGTGAGGTCTTTTCACGTGGACTCGTAGCCGTTAAGCTCGGGGTCCATTGTGGCCCCTGCGCAGGCAGCATGCCTCTCCTCATCTCTACTGATTGATCAGCATGCCTGTTTTTCTTTCCCCTGGTGTGGAAAAGCAAACTGGGGCACTTTTGATTCCCCGTGCTTTCCAGGCCCCCAGGCGTACTCATGGGGACACTCAGCCCAGCGAGTTTTATGGAGAAAAGTTGGCCGGGAGAGATGGGCCTTTTTACTAGTTGGTGCTGTTTACGAAGGTGGTTGAGCGGTATGTCAACATTCCAAAAGTTGTTGTCAAGGGAACGACGTGTATAACTGCCCTTCAGTGTATTCATGCCAGCAAAAACAGACGTGTCAGCATATATTCCCCTAGTTTTACACGGGACAACACCTAACATTTTAGGTTAATGGTTACTATTGGTCATAAATCATAATTGTTACAGCCCCACTCCAGCCAGTGTTAACTGACATTTTTAGGTTAATGTTCTTTCTCGAACAGAAAAGAGAGTGTAGATAATAGACTAGGGATAGGGATGCAGGGCTGAACAGTATATCGATATTATATCAACTTTGTGACATTGAGATTGAGTGATTAAGTGTTGTCTTTGTCTGTCTTCCCCTCGAAGGTGAGGTGAATGAGCCTCCTCACTTGCTGAGCACCTGCTATTCCAGAGCTTCCTCTACCCACCTTTGGCTAATCAGCTGTTTATCTGCAGCTGGTTAAGTCGGCGCTGCCCTCCCTTGCTTGGAGAGGTTGGCTGTCTCTCTGTTTAGCTGGTGAGGTGAATGAGGGGAAAGCACTTCAGTTTTCGCTCCTCCACAGTCTTCTCCACAGAAAGAGGAGCCACTCCTTTCCAAGCAAAGCGAGGGAGGGTAGCGGGACATAAACAGCTTATTAGCCATTAACTGCTGAGCTGGATGCTCAGCAGCTAACAAGCTACATCCCAAGCTAACTAGCTAATGCTACATCCCCACAGTGGTGGTCAGTGATAACCTTGTCCTGGCTCATGGCAGGATGGTGTTATTGCCTGAATGTGGCACACACTTGAGAACAGTAAGCATTCTATAATAGTAAGCATGCAAAAATATGTCATTAAACCACTAAAAATATTGAAAATAAGAAATGTATAAAAATATGTTTAAGGTATAAAGCTTAAGTATTATAAATGAGAGTGTAAAGTGTAACATTAAAGTGCTTTTTATCCAGTAAAAACGCAGCTCTGACATTTACATGTATTTGTTCGCAGGTCAGTCGTGACCTAACAAAAACTGCAGTGACATTGATGTATGATCCAAAGGCCAGTGTTGTGTCTGTGTATATAAGTCTATGGTGCGCCTGAGCAAGCTTTGAAGATAATGTATGACTTGCAGCTTCTACTATAGTCATACGTCATAGTTCCATTTTAGCCACAGCTTAATTTATTTAAGATTGAGCACGAAATTAGATTATTTGTCAAAAAATCTTTTTGGCGAACAGTGTGGTTAATTAACGTTGTCAGAGCATGACTCAGATCTGAAATTTTATTAAATGTAATAAAAATGTCCAAATACAGTGGAGTGGGGCTTTAAGTTGGTAAAATTGGCATCTGCAGTTAACTCTGAAGAATAATTCTACTACACTGACGCACCATAAATGCACGTCCCGCTGACATTTCAGATTTATGTTTTAGCCATTCACGGAAATTCCTGTAGAAATATGAGTATGTGGCTGCGCTCCATCATGTTGTATTGCATTATAATTCATGTTACACAGCAGAGTTCCTGTACTGTCATGTGAAACCAGACCATGAGACATACCAGATAGTTTTTGTCTAAATACTGCAGTTGTTGTGATGCTGTCAGATTCATTAAGCATTAGAGCTTTATCACCTTTATGGAGAGATTTTTACTGATGAGCTGTTAAAGTGGCTCCACATTGAGACCTCCCAGCTCAGTTTTGATCAGCACACTTAAGCTTATTGTGCCTTTTCTGGTGCATATGAAAAGAGGCATCCAGGCGACCATAAATTAAAAGTATCATGAAGTCCAGCGATTTTGGTCCCGCCATAATGAACTCCAGATGTCTAATGGGCTTGATATGCTGCTCCAGTCGGAGCCTTGTGGGGAATTTAATAAGGGATGAAAAATGTGTTGCTTGTAGCACCCTTCGTGGATAAATAAACGCTCAGACTCGTATTCATTCCTCATTGTGTCTCTTACTTTTGGTGGCAGCGTGGCTGAGTGCCTCCTTCAGACCACCTACACGATGATCACATGAGACGGCTTTGGCTTGTCTCAGGGGTCTCAAAGTATTCACTGTGCCTTTTACAGTTCACACACAATCGGGTTCATCAGATCCACATTTAGCATATGCTGAGCTGCAGGAATCACGAATATTACAGTACAGAGAAACATTCCTCTAGCATCTACTTTTGAACTCTTTAATGTATCATCAGTGTGTCTTTTTGTAGAGATGGGACTGATCAAATCCAATATCAGTATCGGGGCAATGAGACAGTGAGACATTGTCTCCTTTGCCGCGACATCCAAATTCAGATATTGAAATCAGATCAGAACTGAAAAACAGTGTAATGCAGCATGGGATAATTATGCAAATGAGGACCATCTCTTAGCCTATCAGCTGCACATGTGACAAGCCAGAGTCCTGCTGCATCCCACAATGTTTCAAGGATGCCATTACAGAAGTTTGCCATTACACAAACTACACAAGCTTGCCAGACAGAGGTTCAGTTTTGGCCTCATGTAATCTTACTACTAATGCTACTACTTCTACTCCTGCTGCTACTACTACTACTACATAATACATAATCCATCAATGAAAAAAAGAGCTCTGGCATCAGTATAGTAACAGTATTGGCAGATATCCAAATTCAGATATCTCAATCAGATTGGAACTGGAAAAAAGTGTAATAAATCATAGGATAATTATGCAAATGAGGGCCATCTCTCAGCCTACCAGCTGTACATGTGACAAGCCAGAGTCCTTCAGTGCCCTACAATTGGTTGAAGTATGCCATCACAGAAGTTACATTACACAAACTACACAAGCATTCCAGACTGAGGTTCAGTTTCAGCCTCATGCAATCATACTACTACTATTGCAATTATTACTACTATTACAACCAGTGCAAGTACTACAACTACTCCTACATCTGCTACATAATACATAATTCTAAACATGTAGAAAAAATTGAATTGGAATTGGACCGGACTTGATAGAAAGTGGATTGTTATGTCTCAATTCAGTTGAGAATCAATTAAAGTGGAAATTGTAGTCTCTCTGCCAGAAAGTCAAAGAACTAAGTGCAGTTTTGTTCTGGCTGACAGTGGCGACAGAGCTTTACAGTGCTCCCTGTCATCCTGTTGTCTTCATCCCCTCTGCTGCTCATTTGGCCTTTAATCTTGTACATATGGTTTATATCTGGAGCAGTCTGATGGTGTGTGGCCGCCGTGAACGATTGGAAGGGGGGGGGTACAGTATTAGAACAGACATCACAAAGGCCTGTCACTGTACTCCATGTTATTGAATGCTGCACAGTGTAAGCCCAGGCCAAGGATTTTTATGTAGAAGGCATTATAGAGGATTGAGAAGATGACTTTTAAAGCTCCCTCCCTGTACTGCAGTATGGACTGGGTACTGTATATATACTGAGATTTACGTCCCTACTTTGAAAGAAAAAAGTTGCCTTAAGGAAAGAAAACTAGATCCTCGATACAGCTTGTGTATATTAAGTGTTGGACTTGAGAATACATATATATATATATATATATAATAGAGCAGCCACTATAGGAGCACTAGCAGTGATGTTGCTAGGTATGCATCATGTGGCACTGATCCCTTCAAACTGGAAAGGATGCTGTAAATGAAGTATCAGTGCATCAGGCACCTTATTTTTTCCCTGATAATGCCACATTGTGAACAACAAATCTGTGCTGAAATCAGTCATCACAACATGTCACTTTTGTTGCAATGGGACCAATCCTTGCCGCACAGATTTAAAAGGATCATTCTGATCATTTGAAGTGGGGCTCTAAGAGGTATTAGTCAGTGTATTAACTACCATAGAGTGCCGTCAGCATGCCCCCAGTTTAGAGAAGCAGACAGGAGAACCAGCTAAGCAATGTATTGCTGTGGACAGGATCAGCAACAAAACCCCTTTTAAAAAAGGCCCACATAAAAAACACAGCTTATGTGACACTATATTTAAAATATTTTCACTGCTTTACCTTGCCGGCAGACAGCCTTTTCCAACAGGAAACGGCTGTTATATAAGCCAAATATTGGTTTATGACCTATACTGCAGCCAAGCACCACGGGGTGGTTGAGATGTCTTGGCTTCGCTTTTGGGTTGCCGTCATGTCTATATCATCTCTATAGAGTGTTTGCACCAACGTCACAGTCAGCTGGTCAGTAGTCCAGATGTGCTGCCATTTTGGAGATACTGCGATGTGAACAACAGACTGGATTAAATGCTGAATATTCAATTCAAGCTGACTTCAGGTTGTCTAAACCGCGGAGAAGTTTAGGAAAACACGTGGAAGCTGCAGAGAAGGACTCGGGCTGCAGGAAAGGGTGCAACATTTTGAGAAACTCAGGTTAACAGGTGTTGAAGCTCCGTATGAGCTGGCTCCTTCTCCTCCATTCTGCCTTCTGTATCTTATCCCAGCATTGTGAACTACCTCTTTTTTTGCCAAGCCCACACACAGCTGAAAACCTCAAATGCACAAAGATTTATTGGTGCGTGGATGGTAAGAGAGGCACAGTATTGGCTCATTAATGACATGTATTGTGAAAGCCAAGTTAGGTGATTAACTGATCTTTATTTCAATTCTTTAATTTGGACATTTAACTAAATATAAAGACTTTAAGGATTTACGATTTAGGATTTATGACTAAAACATCCCCTTTTCAATTTTGGTTGACCAAAATTGATCATTTTGTGCAACAATGCTGCCTTCAAATATTACTCTATGTATTACAATATAATTCCTGAATTTGGAGCTTTCAGATAATTCCCACTTACGAGGTTGTGAATACCACAGTAGAGGGGCGTTGATATGAACTCGGTACGGTAAACATGACCCTATTTGAAGGCAGCAGATAATCATCAACAGTGGTGAGTTCAGATGTGTTGTCTGTGGTCAGTACTGCCAACATGGCTGACTTCCTGATTAATGATGCGCCGTGAAAACACTCTATTTTTATATACGTAAGTGTTTCCAACATATATGACTGTAATTATAACCATATGACATCAAACACAAGTTTAACACTGCAGTTTGTCAGCAAACACAAATTTTATAGGGGACCCATCAACAACATCACTGCTGTAGTCAGTCTCACAGAGGATGAGTCACATCATTATTCTAACCAGCATCAGACCTTCCATAAAGCAGCTGCAGGGGGATGTGAGGCAATAAAAAAGGTCGAGAATGTTAATGACATGAATTTTGTTATAAAACAATATCCCGTTTTCAGCCGTACATTGTGTTTCATTTGTTGCAGAACGTTGACTCAGTAATGCACCATTGCTCAGACATAATTACAAGGCAGGGTCCATCAGTGACAGTGGATAACGAGTAGGTTACCATCAGCCTCAGGTCTTTGCTCAGGACCTCCACCAATGCACACTGCTGGATAGGAAACGCTGTTCACACAACTCTGATTATTACCCTGCCCAGGATGTCTGCTGTCCCCCGCCTCATTGTAGTACAGCCGTCATGTCTGTGGTGGAGACAGTGAATGAGCAGTTATAGCACTTTCTTACAGCAGCACCAAGATTCCCAAAATAAAAGCTCCCCGAGGCATCGCTGCTGTGTGCTGCTGGCCCATGCCCTGTAATTGAAGCTGCAGGGTGGTAATGATGATGATGCAGAGTGGCTTGCTTGGAGCCAGACTGAAGGCTCCTCTACTGGCACTGTCCCCAACGTCTCTCCCATGGGCCTTGATCTGAAACAGCTGCCCTCACTTCACTGCACCATTTCCTGTTTGTTTGTCTCTTGAAGTGGCCAATCGTAGACCAGAGGCTTGTTTTCGTTTTAGAGCGATTCTCTTGCATTTTTGACAGTTAATCTGACATTTTTTTCCCCCCTTCCAGTACTGAGCCTTTTCTTGAACATACGCCAGTCACACTTAGTCATTCATGCACTTCAATCACATCCTGACATTTAAGTTCAGTCATCCAAAAAAGCTCTTTAGAGCAACCTTTTTAAAAATGTATAATTACAGATTTTTAAAGCTGGTATCCAAAATAGTTTTAAATCAGTAAGTCACTGTTTTTATTGAGTGATTTAAAGGTAGAATCAGTAGGATTTGTCCAAGCTGTTCTTAAACACACCAGAAAGATGCCAGGACATCAAATACCAAAGTCTTGGGTTGGTTAAGTGCTCCAAGCACAACACAATAATGAGAAAAATAAGGAAGTACAGGCAGAGGGCAGAGTCTCTGCAGAAACACATGCCACAACACATCTCTAGTGGGTCATAAGCGATGATTGAAATTAGGGCTGCACAATTAATTGCAGTATTATCGAAATCGCAATATCGCCAAAAGCAATATCCAAATCACAGAACCCTGCAATTTTTGGATGAAGTGCTTTAGTGCTGCAGAGAGGCCCTGGCCTACATGTCTTGTTCTCTGGAAAAGATAATTGTTTGGTACAGACTACAAACATCACAATAACATGATTTTAGTAGGGTTTTTCTCTCCAGTGAAAATGAAAATTGTGATGTGAAAATTATCATTCTTGCTAATCTTATTCATATTGCAGTTTCAGCCAAGATATGACATTTTTACTGTGCAGCCCTAATTGAAAGGGTTTTTTGAAGAAAATGTTGAATATTGTACCTTTAAATACACAAATTGGCACAGTTACTTTATGGGACTTAATATGGCTTGTCAGGTCACGGAGTACAACGTTCAGTAAAGGGCCAGCACCCATTCCATGTTTGGATTTTTACATGCTGAAATCAAGCTGAATCCCATTTAATGTCACATTCTGCTGACACACAGGGATGTACCCTGACTCTCTCCCAAAGTATGCTGAGATGGGCTCCAGCCCCCATCCCGCTGCCAGGGATAATGCGGGCAGAGAAAATGGATGGGTGGATGGATGATTCAAATAAACTTCATCCAAACCTTCCACATCTAGTCTGCCATCTTTGCTGCAGATGTCTCGCTGCTGCTGCTGAGGGACACATCCTGCAGAAAGTTAGAGATTTCAACATTAAACAGTTTCCGTGCAAAGTCTCTGAAGGTTTGGGCAATGCTTAATTTTTACAGTTATGTTTTCAAGGTTAGGAATATACTTTAATTTGAATATTCTCCCTGAAAATGTTCTGATTTTCAACATAATTTCTTGTTTCATCTACACAATCACTCATGTAAATCAACATCTTTTAAATTTGAAATGAAACATCTTATTTATCACTCATAGGTCCCTGATCCCCTTACAGCAAGAGAGGGTGCTCATCTGCACTGACTGCATAATATTCTCTTAACATGATTAAAAAAAAAAAAAAGATGCATGAAGTCACTCTAACATTTAATCATGTGGTCAGTTATAGTTGACTAGTGGTTAAATTACCTGAAATAAGCTAAAATTTAAGGAATTGCATACATGCATGTGTGTATTCTGGTACTTCTGGTACTCAAATAGTGCTACACCTCTGTTAACACTAAATATACGTCACTAAATAAGCATTAATCAAAGTTAAAGTTCAGAAAAAAGTGTCTGTAGGTACTGTTCATTATGAGTAAGCACTCAAAAACTCAGCTTTATCAGGACTACGTGGGCTTGGTTTGATGTTGCTCTGCTTTGATTGGTGCACAGACGTGGGTGACATCACCTTCCTCCAACCGAACCCTACCCACTTCAAACAGTGAAAAAAAAAACCCAGACAAAAAACCAAATCCAGAAGTCTCTCATGTCAAACAGTCAAAACTACCCTAACTTTTTCCAGCTAACTCAAGCATGAATGCACACATTTTCACAAGAGGAACACCCTTAGGTTAGATATGTTATTGTATATGCAGCTCATGACCAACACAGCATATGAGTGACCTGCCCTAATGATCCCAGTTATGTTGACTGTGAACTCCTGATTACAGTTCAGTGCAGCTTTAATCAGAGCTTCCTCCTCTCACTGGCCACAGGAACCAGCAAAAACTGGCTGATTTTCTCTCCAGTGGTCTCTCCCATCTCTGAACCCTGTTGCTCCCATCCAAGACAAAATAATAGGCTTCCCTCAGCTCGCCTATGCCCCTCCCTGAGATTGCTGGTGCATGAGACATGGGGGCATTGTTGGCACTGCCATGGTGAGGTTGCCCAAATGCATTGTAGCTCTGAGGTCAGCTGTGTGTACTGGTGTGATGACTGACAATGGAACAGTGATGATTTTAGAACAAAGCTGTTTTAGGGAGCCCAGTGTGGTGTCGGAATAATCGGGAAAATGGGTTCCCAACTGGGAAAATTCACGTGAATGACCCCTGAAGTTGGAACAGCAACTCAGAAAGTCAGGGAAAATTTTGTTTCACGGGTTGTCTGTTGACGCCATATATGCAAAAAGATGGCAGATGAGAATAAATGTTGCCTCTTGATAACGTTTTATGACTTCACGTGTCTGCTTATCAATTTGTGCTCATGTTTAATTTGTAATCTTTTGTGGTTTGTTTTTGTTATTCACAGATAAAGATACCGGGCGATAGAACAGAAAGTTAAAATGCTCTCCAGAAAGGAGCAATAGAAAAGGACCAAAATACATCTGTCAACTGTAAACTGTCACAGTTTACGCATAAAATATATACCCTGCAGACTTTTCTTATAAAGAGCATCTGTGTTATTGGTGGGTGATGGTATCAGTCCTAAAGTCAAAGAGGATTTCTTTCGTTTTTTGGTGTTCAAATGAAGAAAACTGGACCGACACCAGCCAGCAAACTGCTCTACCCAAGTAGCAATCAAGCCCACGATTGCCGTGTCATCTGCAAATTTAATAGTAACATGATCAGATGTGTTGCTTCAACATTCATTTGTGCAGAGAGTAAACAAGACTGGGGGAACAGTCTTCCCTTGTTGGGCTCCAGTGTTGAGTAATAATTGGAGAAGGCACTGCCCCGTTTATTCTGACACACTGTACTCTGTCAGAAAGAACTCAAGCCCAATCAATCCGATAGTGTCACTATTTGTTCCTATCTGCAGCAATATCTCCATCATAATATGGGGTCTGACCCTGTTAAATGCTGCTGAAAAGTCTGCAAAAAGAACACGAGCATATCATCTGGGCTGATCAAGGTGACAGATATTATGCAGCATATACAGAAGTGCATTGCATTAGGTGGTAACTTTTAATTAGGGCTGCACAATATATCGTAAATTTACCGTCATCGCGATATCAACATGCGCGATATACATATTGCAAAAGACTGTCTGAACTGCGATAAATGGTGTGTTTCCATGCGCCATGCCTTAATGCTCTGTCAATATATTTGGCCAATCAGATTGAGCCCTACTGCCCTAGATGTCCGCCCCCTAGGTTGATGGGAGTGGCTGAGGTCGCAAAGCGCATGCAGAGAAAGCTTGGTGGGAGTTGTCATGGCGGAAGGGACAGAGACGAGCGGAGAAAATGTGGACGAAGAACTCGTGGCTCAACAAACAAAACAAACACAAAATGTCTCCATCCTGCTTGTGTGGTGTAATCCAAGTGTTCGCAAGCCGCGCTGTTGCACGTAGCCGGTAAGATGTAAACATGGCGTCGATCTCGCGAGACTTCGTATATATCCTAAAGGCCGCACGTGCCGAAGTCTCGCGAGATCGACGCCATGTTTATTTGGTAATTTATCGCAAGTCATATCGTCATCGCAACACTAGACAACATTATCGCATATCGCATGTTTTCCTAATATCGTGCAGCCCTACTTTTAATTGTTGTCCATACAGAGGGACCTAGATTAGTTATTGATTGGCATTAACCCTGATAACAAGTCAGATATTTTCGTGGTTTACTGGAAATGTACAGGGGCAGCATCCATGTTGTTTGCACATTACGACTTAAAAGCTCATGAACATACCAGAGTCAAAAGAACAACGAGTCAAGTCTACTACTGCCAGCCGTGCCATGGTTACTGCTATAAAAGGCTGGCATCGGAGACGGCAGAATGGATTATTGTGATGGGAGAGCTGCTCTGGTGGTGCAGACAAAGTTTTTTTGAACTTTCTAAGGTCAAGCTCAATCACAGCTGCATACTCGCCGTCACAGCGGAGCGCTTGTTTTTTTTCTCTCTCTCCCTCTTCCTTTTGTTTTTCTTTACTTCATTGCATTCCTCTTGAGGCTCGTAGATCAGAGCCGCGATTTTATCCTTAATTCTTTTGCTGTTGGAGAGCATTCGGTAGCCAGACACTTATATAACATAGGATTGGTTTGCATTAGTGTGGATTCATATGCACATACTGTGTGGCTTCAAGAGGTTTTCCTGAAAGAATCCCTAAAGCACACGTCTAACAGGTATATATGCCCTTGAGATTGGTTCGCAGCAGGAGAGGACATGCATGTCTCTATTCTTCTGCTCTGATGATATGGAATATGTGATCTTGCGAGCCTGCAGTTATTATACCAGGTTTATCCTGGGAGGAATCGTCCCAATGATCGTTTCTGGTAAAGGCTTCCTGGCACGCACTGCTAATCTGCCCACTCGCTAAGGAAAAAGAAGAGGAAAATTGGACTCAATTGAGAACAGAGACATTGTTCAAAGAGTTGCTGAATTGGAAGCGGGTGCTGGCATCGGACACACAAATCTTTGACTCCATCAGTGCCACTGTGTCAGCATCCACCTCCGGCATCAGCTCCAACTCGAGTCTCAGACGTGCACCGGTTCAAAGAGCCGGGTGGAGACAATTCTCCCTGGGATGGTGCCTGTGTATCACTGATGCCAGCTGATGACGGAGAGTTGAGGGAGAAAAACTCAGAGAGTTTTCTTGTGAAAGCTGAGCTCTTGAGTTGTCTGTGGCCTGTTTGATTCTCTGTCTAAGTTTTCCTGGACGTTGCACAGACCTAAAATAAAGTAATAGCTTTGTTTCCCTGGCAAACTGGAAGTTGTGAAACTGTTTAGAGACTTGCTTTGAAAAAGAAAAAAAAATGTCTTCTTCTTTAAATCTGTTTTTATCACTTCATCATTTATTTAACCAGAAAGATCCCATTGAAATACAATATCTCTTCTGCTGAGGAGTCCTGGTCAAGATGGTCAGCAAAAATAAATTATTATGTATTGTAGATGACGAAATCCCTAAATTCCTTCAGTTCTGCCACTTGGTGGCAAACCTCCCCCCTCCATGCTTGTGAACAACTGAGCCTTTAACAGGATGCCAAATAAACACCCAGCCAGAAGTTGCTCCTTCCCAACTTTTTTGAAATATGTAGCAGGCATCAAATAATATTACAAAGAGCAATACAATTCATCAGTTTCAATATTAAATATTCATTGCATTGTCTTTTTATTTACGTTTTACACAGCATCCCAACTTTTATGGAACTGGGATTGAAGTAGCTTTAAAGAAAATGCACAAAATCTGCAACCCTAGTTTGAACATTGCAGCAGTGTGTGCTTTTAATGTTGAGTCTGCTTTCTGTTATCAGTAAGTGAAGTGGTCAGTATCACAGGTGGGTAGGTGGTTCGATGCCAGACGGTGTTGTGGTTAAGAACAATTAGTTTGTTGGGATTCCTGACAGTAAAAGTGTCTGGCTTGAGTTATGTGCTGTGCAGACTTGATCCAGGTGTGCAGAGTTTGTAGTGTGAACATGTGCCTGAGGTCCGTTTCACTAGTGGCTCACTCCTGTTCCCATGACATAACTAAACATAATTAAATCAGCCGTTTCCCGTCATGTTGTAACTCTGCATGCTGCCTTTGCTTTCATCTGCAATAAAAAATGGCATTGGCACATCAGCTGAGACCTTTAGTTCATGGGTTTCTTGTTTATTGTAGGTATGTGGCGCCCTCTTCTGTCAAAAGTCAAATATTCACTTGAACTGCTCACAGTTTCCTCCCTGAATGACACTATTGTTTGTACAGTAAGTGTTCAGTTTTGCTGAATGAGATTCTGGCCGTGTGGAATGTCTTCTCCAATTCCATGACGAAGGACACTGTTTATAACTACCATGAGTAATTGTGAGATTTGTCCTGCATCTGGAAGCCATTGAAGTACATGCTGGCTCTGTCTTTCCCATCAGACCGGCACTGGAGTCGGTGCCAAACATCTGTTGCCACACAATCTATCATCTATCAGCTGAGGGGCTGAAGTACAGCTCCGTGATATAAATGGTAATCAAGATGAAAAATGTTGATGTGGGTCGCTGTGATTGTTGGGACTGATCGGCCCGCTGCAGAGGAATGTTGGGTGTGACTCATGCAATAGAAACTTCACTTGAGAGCGAGCTCAGGGCAACAAATACAATCAAACAATGACAAAATGAATATTGTTTATTCTGTACTCGAAACTAAAGAACTTCAGGTTTCAGTCAGATGTGATGATGATGAATTAGAAAGAATGACCTCCAGGGTTAGGGTTACTATTTTAAAACCTTTAATCTCGATCAGAATTATCCAGACTTTGTAATCCCTTTTTTTGCTATCCTAGATAAAACTTGCCTTGAAGGTTTTGTTTTGGTTTTTCAAAGAATTTTCAGATAAGATCATTCTGATCCAGATACCACATGATCAAGATTACAGAATCTAGATTTGCTGTCTTTGGATAGGCCTCCATCTGTTGGTAAAAACAACATTTCTTTAACACAGACATGTGTCAATGTTGGGAAATGCAAATCAGTTTAAATATTATTCACATTTACTGTATGTACTATGTATCTGCATTAGCACACAATACAAAGGCCAGAATTGCAGAATTTGCAGGGGTTATCTGCAGTATCTATCACTGCCACTGTATAAATTATTAGCACTTTGGGTGCATGAAAAGTTCTACATAAATGTATTGTATTATTATTGTTGTTGCAATTAGGATTGCCTGCTTGCATAGGGTAAGTAAAATGCTACATAGGGCAAGTAAATCTAGTTACTCACTTGCCCAACATCGCAAGTGGTGAAAAAAGAATTAAACTTTTTCATGCCAAAAAGCCAGAAAATGTTGTTTTCGGCCTCACAAATATGGAAATTTGCCACTTTTCATAGTGAACTGAAAATCTTGGGGTTGTAGACTGACAAAATGAGACATTTAAAGACATCACCATGAACTGAAACAAATATTTTTCACTATTTTTCACTAGATTAAACATCAGAATCAGCTAATAAATAAAACATTTTGTACAGCGGCAAGTAAAAAATTGACTTTGTGCAGGTAGATTTCTGACACACTTGCACATTTAATGGTAGTGGTGTTATATTCATGGGGTTATGATCCACTTGGATTGAAGGAACAAAAAGTTTTTCCAACTTGGGCAATTAAAAACACTCTAGTGAACCATTATGTTACCTAGGGTCTTTTGATTAATAAAAACAGTAGGTCCTACATGATGGTGTGTCAGGCCAGTTTTTATTCCAGGTTGTTGTAGAGTACAGTCTCCTCAGTTTTAGAGTTTCTTGAAAAGAGGAAGCATCATGTGTTCAGTGCCAGTACAGAAACGCTGCTGGTGAATTCCTGTCTGTGCTGCACTAAACACAGCTCTTTCTGTAACTCTTTCACAGTTAACATTGCATCATAGTCTGAGCACTTGCACACTGTCTCACTGTCTCTTTCAATAGAGTCGTCAGCTCTGAACTGTAAAGTTGGTTTCAGCTGCTCCGGGAAGTTTGACTGTCATGCTTACTCATTCACTCAGTCTCACTTTCGCTGTTTCTTTCCTCTTCCTTACACAGGAGTTCTCCCCATCAGACTACAGAAATAACTCTGTGCCCAGCAGAACCCCGACCCCACCAGGACGTTACTCACCCCATAGCCCCATAGATCGGGATGCACCCATGTCCCCTCGTCGCAGGTAAAGACTACACTCACATCACAAACACCAGTAAATCATGTTAAAGGGTAACTTGGGTGTTTTTTTTTCATCTGGAATTTTGTTTTCTGTTAAGTTTTAAGTTACAGTGATAAATGGCGAGTGCGATAAATCTCTGATCTTTTAGTTTCACTGTTTGTTGCAATAAAACATGGAAGCTGAAATATATTACAATCTTGCAGATCTCACCAGACATATAGTAGTTATTCCAAATCAGTCATCGATCAACTTTATCTGTTGGGAAAGTGTTAAAAAAGAGACACTGTGCTTCACTTATATGTTCGAATATGAACAACCTGTCCACAAGTTGCACAACATGCAAAACTGCCTGTAAATTTTACTCTATTTTAGTGTTATGACTTAAAATGAGCTTTTACTGTCACATTACATTAAATAAAAATATATATATATGTATATGAAAATAAAACTTTTCGTTACAGTCTTAGGGTAAGTATCAAGTGTAAAGTAAATTCCTACATATGGCACACAGTGCAGCAGCAGTGGAAGTAACAAATTACAACTACTCATATTATTTGTTTACTTGGACTTTTGAGTATTTTGTCAAACCTTTAATTTTACTTTTAAATAAGTATGCATTACACTATGTAATCTCCTTGATTTTAAAAACATAATTAACTATTGAGTAGGACCAAAATTTGAATTAATATCCTTTCATCTGCATTTTTATAGTAAATAGGGTTATCGTATCACAATGAAAACCATGACTTCAACTGAAGATTTAGAGAAACTGTTACTTTTTAACAATTGATGTTTAATGCATTATTAATAGCAGACATTTCATCAAAGGGGTTTCTAACACTCTAAGTGGTAATATGTTAGTAAAGTAACAATACTTATACTTGAGTACATATTTTCAGTCTGTCCACCACTGTAGCAGGATGGTTTCTTATCTTATAAGAGTGTTTACTGTTCAGTCATAGGAAAACAAGACTATCTTTCAGTAATCTAGTACTAGCAGTTATAACCACCTTCTTGTAAAAACGTTTTATGAAGTTGTGACAAAGAGGTGCTGATTCAACTATATGGTAATGTTTAAGGCTGTAGTTTTATCATACTGAATGGTTTTATGGAAGTGCAATCTGGACGAAGCGATATGTCCTCACAGCTACAATACTCAGCTCTGACACTGTTTTAACGTAAAATGGTCAACAAAATCTTGAAAGGTTATCTTCACTGCAGGGATATTGTGTTGGAATACACAAGGTCGTATCAGTTGTTATGATATTGCAGTTTTAAACCTGTCAATTACACTATTCTACAATAATCATAAGACTTAAAAGTTCATTGTTCTTTGAAAGGGTGCATTTGCAACATTATGCTATTATATTATCATTACATCAGTGAAAAGATGTTGCTAAAATGGCAATTTTTTGCAATTATTTTTGGGACAATATACAGTATTTTCCAACAAAAGTAGGTATCATGACAAACTGAGCAGTATTGCCATTTTTTCCCCATTTTTGGGATTTATCTGGGCAGCCAGTATCTGCTAAAAACATTCCTTTGTATATTTGTAATTATGGTTTCCTCTTTGTGGAAAGGGAATTGAAAGTGCAAATGGACTGAAAAGTCTGTCAAACCAGTGCATTCATGTAATGTTAGTCAGCGTGTGAATTCACGGCTGTGTTGCAGCTGAGAGCTGTTTGCAGCTGCACTCTGAGTCGACAGCTACAAATGAATTGTGAGCCTTTGGGAAACACTATATTGTGTCCACCACCTGCACTGCTGTTTGCTTTTTCCTGCTTCGCCCCCTCTGATGAGGTGATGTAGCTGTAACTTGACTCAGGTCATAGCGTGCAGGTGCTGCCCTCTGAACATTTTTTGGATTCACTCAGACTCACTGATGTTTTTTGTCCCGGCAGCAGAGGTGAAAATCTTCTCTGAGTCTCTCACATGATCCTTTGTGTCCATTCTCTCAGCTGGAGAGCCTGGTGTGTGTGTGTGTGTGTGTGTGTGTGTACGTGTGTTTTCACAGTGCTGGACGGTTGACTTTGGCCCCAGTTCCCTCCTGGGTAACCACGGCGAGTGATATGACGTGTCAGCAGCTACAGTCATATCCAAACACCCCATATTCCCCAAAAAAGTATGATTTGACTTCTCCCCCCCTGATTGGCCCCCAGTCTGGAGCCCCCAGCCTGCACACCAAGCCTCTCCCTGCTCCTTCCCGGCCAATCGCGGCCCCAGTGACACCCATTTACCCTCCCCTTCATGTCGCATGGCCAATGAGTTTGAGCCCAGAGGCACACCTTTCAGTCAGTTTCTTGTTTTTCTGTCTCGTCTGGTTTAGATAGAGGTGTGTGTTCGGCATCTGCGTGCGTGTGTGTGTTTAATATTGTGTTTTTTTCTCTCATATGTTCTGAGTTGCTGCAGAAGTGCTTGAGATACAGGGACAGTTACTGGACAGAATAGCTGAGCTCCTTTTCTTTGTTCTTTTCTCTCTGAGGTGAGTCTTGTCATTTTGTCATTTGGATTTCTGTTGGTTTAGGTGCTGTACTGCAAGTGAGCCAGTTTAAGCCATGTGATTGGAATTTAGCCTTGTGATCTTGTATGTTTTGGCTACAGGCGTGTGCTATGACTAGATCCTTATCATTGTTCCTGTGTGCCATGTCTGGGTATGGAAACCAGCAACACATACATCATCGTATAGATGTGAGATCATGCAAAAGCAAAATTCCCAGATGAAAAACTACTCTGATACTTTGCAAAAATCTGCCTCCACTGCAGATACGTGCTCTCAGCTGCTTGTTCAGATGCACGCTGTTCCCCTCTCACCCTCACTTCTGTTATTTGTTTTCCTCCCATTTGACCTCGACTTTTCCATTTGTTTTGAGATTGCAATTTCAGAAGGGATGGTGAGCAAAGCGAAAAACGGGGAAATGGACTGAGGGTGGAGCTGAGCATGTGGAGAGAACTTGGAGGGTGTTCTGTTAGAGGTCTGTTTTCAATTTGAACCATGTTCGGTGATGCAGAGGAAAGGGGTCTGAGCGTTTGCTTTGGTCGCATATTTGTTGTCTTGTCTGTTTGCTATCTCCTGTTTCAGCCATGTTCATCTACTGGGAAGCCTAAAGCTGAAATCCAGGAACAAAATATGTGTAAAAACACACACAGCCATGTTTGAAGCTTTAAAACCCCCTATGAACATATGAGATGTAGGATTAACGTTACAGTACGTTACAGAGAGGTCCATACCTATTTTGACTTTTTAAGGTTTTGTCTTTGTTCTTTTGTGTACTGGAATTAAAATAAAACCATGACTATGATGTTAAAGGAGAAATCTGTAATATATCTACTGCAATTTATCGTAAAATGACCATGATATGCCATCAGGGATTAAGGAAACAAGATAAATTGAAATATTCACTTCTATAAGAACACGTCCCTGTGTGAAACTTCTATCCTGGGCCAGAATAACTGTTCCTGTTTGCCTGTTTCACATTAATAAGAGTTAAAATTAATGCCAAATGTTCAGTGAGTGTCTGTGAGTAAGTGTCTGTTTACGAGTTCTAAGAAATCAGAAATAATCTTGTAAAAGGCGTAGATGTTTATAACGGTTAAATTGAGTAAAATGTTAATGGAGTCTTTCAGGCAGTTTAGGGGAGCCCCTAAACTCAAAGTTGCCAGAGTGTGTATTTTCAGAGCAGCAGGCTTTTGTTTTCAGGATAACAGACTTAACTTTACATTGACAGACAATTAACAGTTATAACATAACAGCTGATCAACCTACAGTGTAGCACTCATCTTGTGCTCCTGCAGTGTTTCTGCAGCCTGACTGAGCTACTCCATGTTTGGAGGGGGCGTGACAGTGTAAAACAACTCACTTCAACTATAGATTGTAGGTGAAATTTGATTTCAACCAATTTAATGCATAATCTATGGTTCCGACTCACTGTTTGGACTGCAGTACTCGTTTATGCATGCACAGTTGCCACATATTGCTCCTTTAAAGTTGCACTTTCAACTTTAAGGGTCTTTGAAACTCAAAAGCTCTTTTTCGGACAATGCAGCAGGACAGTGATCTGAAAAGCAACCTCTGAGTTTTTGGAACAGATAAATGCTCTTGCCAGGCCAAGTCCATCACCTGACCTCAATCCAACTGAGCATGTGTTTCACAGACTGGAGGCAAAAGCCTGAAACAAGCACAAAGTGAAAATTGCTGCAGTGCAGATTTGGCAGAACATCACCAGGGAAGATACCAAGTATTTGCTGATGTCTGTGGTTCATGAAGACCATTGACTACAAAGGGTTTAACACCAAATCCACCAAATATGCAGCACGGCTTTGCATGAGTTTATGTCAGTTTGTCCAATAACTTATCATTCCAGTAACTTGGGGAATCGTTTAAAGAAAGCTCAGCAATACCTGCACTGTTTGCCCCAAACTATAGCTTACAATTTTAAAGGTAATATAACTTACATTTATACTAATATTGATTCTGACTCTGTCCACAGCAGTACATTGCTTAGCTTCCTACACTGGGACTCCTGCTGCTTCTCTAAACTGGGGGCATGCCTACTTTAAACCATCTGAGCTGTCGCTTTAATCTCAAAATCATTGTTTTATTTCAGCTCCAGTGTGCAGGAGTACAGAGCAAACACTGTCATTGCAAATCTCATGCATTGTAATTTTGTTCTTCCACAACAATATAAATGAATACATGCCTCATAATGCAGTGATAGTAAAAGGTTTACATTTATATGTTAAAACACAGTAACAACCAGTTGACATCATTGAAGTTTAGGCCATTGTCTCCGAGCAGATTCTTCCCAACACAGGTGTCAGATTAAGAGCAAACATTTCAGTGGATTTCTTGTGTGTGACAACAGGTGGGACAGTCAGTCAGGTTAACTGAACTAACAGTGGCTGACAAGTCGGCAGGTGGTAGTTATCAAACCACACCTGGCCCGACTGGTGTACCCGGCCAACCAGTTCCTGCTGACAGCAAACACTCAGCAGCTCCCTGCAGACAAATGCACTGACACGAGAACTCACTTAGTGGCTTTTGTGTTTCTTTTTACTCACCAATACGTCATCCAGCTTTTAAAGGCATAGTTTGGATTTTTTAAAGTGGGGTTGCATGTAGTCTCACATAGCCAGACCTCTCTCCATGCATACACTTTGTGCTATAGAGGAAAAAAAACGCCCTGCCGTGTTTGTCTTTCTCTAGACCAGTCACAGTCATCTTTGGTGAAGCTAAGCTCAGGATGCAGCGACCGGTTTCCCTGCATAGTAGCGCCAGGGGTGAGACTTGTTTTGGTAAAATACTTGCATTTCGGGAGGCAAGCCCTGGCATTAAAATATCTAAATCCTAGTAGAAGAAAAGGGTAACAGCTGCTGGCTTGTTTTGCCATTTTCAGTGTGTAGGTTGCAGCTCAGAGGTTGTTGTTGTGAACCCAGGCTTTGCAAATGTAGACAGCAGATGCTGCGATGCCAACTGAACCCAAACAACTGATGCCAGCCTTATACCTACAGTGTGCATCCGGTGAGTCAGAGTAGATTATATAAGGTACCTTTGAGGTACTTTCAAACCTCACATTGAATATGTTCTACACAACCACCATCTACTGTAGACAATACACTTACTATTGATAGGTACTTCAAACAGCCCCACTTCAAAAACTCTGAACTATCCCTTTAATGCATGTGCTTCTTCAGTAGGGGTAGGGAGGGAGGGCTTGGTATTCAACCACACACATTAAGTATGGAAGAAGCAGTAAAAAGTAACCGCTTTTCCACCACACCAGGGGTAAAGAATTTGCTTGTAAAGTGAGCCACTGTTCTTTCTTCTAATTTCTTAATGACTTGACAGCGTGTACTTACAGAAGGTGAAAGTTTCCTCCCCCCCTCACCCCCACTCTTCTGTACTCTAATTGTCTGGAAACACCCACAGGATGCAACGTTAGAAGTAGTGTTTTCTTGTTGTTTGTTGAAGGTTTAGTAGACTATTAGTCCAAAGTGCAAAGCTGGTGTCCCTTATTTTTTTCATCATGCCTTGTGTCAAAGATAAGATTTTGTATTCAGGGTTCTTACCTAGTATGGAAAAGTATGGAATTGAATATTAGTCATTTCCAGGTCTCGACAAGTACGGAAAAAAAAGAAAAGAAATTATGGGAAAATATTTGTGTTACTAGACCTCTAGGCCTCTGTTCTGAATTCAGAATATCTTTAGAAAAAAGAAATTATACAAGTTGAGGGTTGTAATGGCTTTTGGAGCAGCACTTGGGGAGCTGCATTTTCCAACAAGTGAATTAATTATCTTTATCTGGTCTGAGACGTCTGGAAAATGTGCAGTAACCCTGTCTAATAGAAACGTTGCTTTTGGTAAGGAGATATGACGGGGTCCTTGTGAGCGTATGTGATTGGATGCTGTCTGGCCTCTTGCCTGTGGTGCTGTGCAATCTAGACTTTATGTTAGAAGGTCAAAGTCCCCAAGCCAGCATCTGCTCCTTCCTTCATTTCCTCTGGATTTACTTAAACCAGACTTACAAGTTTTTCATAAACCTACTTTCTACTGAACACAACAGCTCAGCGACTGATTTTAATGAGTGTGATAACCTCTGACCTGTGATGTATTTTTTTTTCCTTCTACAGCAGTTCGAGCTCTGACTTTAACATGCAGAGGTTCGACAAGGACTCAGAGGTCTACAAGATGATCCAGGAGAATAAGGAGTCCCGCACGGCGCCTCGTCAATCCAACACCTTTAAAATGCTGCAAGAGGTCCTGGAGGCTGATGAGAAAGGTCAGAAGCACTCTGCACTAAAAAACAAATATACACAGTTGAAAGGAGAAACAAGTGTTCATCAATGCATTAATATCCACACATATTCTTCTAATGTGAATTAAAATCATAATATTTTTGTAAAATGCAGTAAATGATGTTGTGCTCAGTAGAGATGCCCAGAACGCTTTCGGCTTTCAGTGGACAAAAACCCTGTCGTTTCTTAGCAAGGCTTTTATTGTGAAATGTTTGCAGGAACGTGTTATGAAAAGCAGCTGAGTAACCTGCAACGCTGAGTGATAAAACCCCACTTCAAACCTATCCTTTTAAGTCTCAGACACAGGAGAGAAAACGGTTTATATCAGACTTAGAAAATGGATCACCAGAATTCCTGTCCGTATCCTGCAGAACAAGCGTTACTGCGTGTTAATGAATCATAACCTGGACTTCCATATGGTGCTCACCTGTGTAGGATGTGGAGAGAAACTCTCCTGTGAGCAGTTTACATTGTGATCAGTAGATCATGGAATGCATTTGTCCTCCTCCTTTCCTCCCCTCTGCTTTGATAAATGGCGGTTCAAATAAATCCGGGTAGTAATAGCATTCTTTCATGACGTGATAATGACCAATGTGTGCAAACGCACTTCATGAAGCGTGTCCCGTGGGTGCTGAGGTAGTGATGACGAGCGGGAAACACAAACATGCTCCGCTGACAGAGGCCAGTGAAGACAAACAGAGTGTTGATTTGATGAACAGACACACTCACGCCTGTCAGAACATCTCTATGAGCAGCTGTGTTCACATGTGTGTGTTTGTCTGTGTGTGTGTGTGTGTGTGTGTGTGTTTGACTCCAGAGGCAGCCCGGCAGTTCCCGGGGAAACTCTCGCCCAACGTGCCCAAACCAACCACATCAGTAGCAGGAGTCCAAAAATACCACATCTGTGAGAAGTGTGGCACCAACATTGTGTAAGTCTACTGTCACCTGCAGTTACACGTTCACTGGAATAATTTGCCCCGCAGTAAAACTTGTTCCACATGTAGAGACTGATATTAAGTGAGTTTGTGGCTGCATTATTATTATTTTTTTGGAATGTGTCCAAAGTAAAAAACAGTTATTAGGTTGACTGTTACATCTAATTATTGAATTCATTTAGAAATCTGCAATAAATTTACTGTAATAAATCATAAAATTACCACAATGTGTCATCAGATCAAGGAAAGTTTGAATACTCACTTCTCTGACAACAATACTGCAGCCGCGAGTTCAAATTAATGCCTTTTTTTTTTTTTGCTGAATGAGTAAGTGTCTGTTTATTAGTCATAAGAAATCATTAAAACAGGATTTTAACTTATTTAATACACAGTCTATGGCTCCAACTTGCTATATGAACTGCTGCACTCAGAGTGGCTACATATTGCTCCTTTAAATCCAAAATCCAGGAGTTCTTGCATAATATTAAGTGATGCAGACAACCATGGAGGGGAAAAAAAATAAACTAAGGCACACCGTGTTTAAAATAAATTGTATAATGGACACTTGAATGTCAGCTTGCCATGATTTTTCATAGACTTCTTTCAGAGCAAGTTATTAATGATTAAGTTATTGCTAAACCAATAAAATTCCAGGCAGTTATGAGGCAGTTATGTAACATGATAACAAGTAAATGCATTTATATAATCTTACATTTATAACCAGCCTTTTGAGGGCAGCTATAATACTGATGTGGCCCAGGATCAAAATTGAGTTTGAGTTTGACACCCCTGAGCTAAAGAGTCTAAAGAAGAAGTAGAAAAGAGCGAGTGATAAATAAAAATAGGAAAACAAGAT